>JABBOT010000060.1:866401-1047815 GCA_016165875.1 Acanthopleura granulata | reverse complement strand
GAAGTGTTATTAGTAATGCAGAGAACAATGCTAAGTCAGAAGTAATGTAGAGAACAATGCGAAATCGGCAGAAATGTGCAGGCCATGACATGAAGTTAACAGCAATGTAGAGAGCGACGTGAAGTCACATGTTATGCAGCCAAAGCGTGACATGAAGATGATAACATCTACCAAAGTCTTGACATTGAGATTAAGACGTATGCGTGACAGAAGTGCCCAGGCGTGTGATGGTTCACCATGTGGGACCGGATCATGTGCGTCCTGTCAACTGAGAGTGCTGATGGCAGTTTTGAGTGACGTGTTTATACAGTCCTTGCTCATAACCAGACCCGGAACGCTCATTCTGATCGACGGCTGGTAAACCAATGTCGGTCTCCACGGATACAAAGAACATGGTGACAGAATTCTCCGGTCTATTGGTAGACCTGATCCTAAGTCACTACAGAATGTCCGAAATTAAATGGTTGTTTTAACATGATTAATGTGAACCCAAGACCAACATCTTGTAAATATGCATTATCTCGATTAAATAGAATAAACTGGTAAACATGCATTGGCTTCTCCCTGACCAAAAGTTGTGCCAGTGTCCTTGAATCAGAAATGTAACAAACGTGTTCAATCGGGGTTGCTTTATTCTACCATGGTGACAAAAGAGCCACTTCTCTTCCACATACAACTGTCACATTACCGTCGTTTGAGCAATAGGTCACCGCCCAGTACTTAATTAGCTGACGCTGCCTTTCCGTTAGGACAAACTTACTAAGCAACAAAGCAGCAAAGACAACATTGCTACACAATCCGCTTTGAAACTGAAAAAGGAAGCTTGCACTCACTAGTCTTGTTACCGATCTTTCTCTAGTATAAGTATAATGGCACTGGTTGATTTTACTCTGCTCTAACGGAAGACAGACATATATTTTACACCAATGGTAGGCTGAACCTCGCCTGCTGGAGTCATTCCAAATTGCCAAGTAATGGCCAGAAATATTATACATTAGTATTTGACCCACTGGCAGGAACATAGTGGCTCTACTGTAGGCAAAAATTAGGGCAGTTATTCCTTCAGACAACCAAGACGGGTAAGGTGAACATGTTCTCTGGAGTCTCTTGGTGCATGTAATTTTATAAAGTTATGCTATTATACTCGATTGTTCGTTTATTTTCTTGCATTTTAGCGCAAGACAAAATGGAGTTTAATTGTCATCTTCGTGAAAGTTTCACATTTGAAGCGCCAAACGTCACGTGCTAACTGACGAGTGATAGGGTGGTTTACGTGGCGCTTGTGAATGATATCGTCAGGTTTTCATGATTTGTTTTTTCCTTCACAGACAGCAGTACATGGACACAGATTCCCACCATGTTGATTCTACTCGCACTGTTTCTAGTTTTACCTCACTCAGGTAGGCATACCCATTTTTTATCCCACATAATGCAAAATAGCTGTGACACTGCCGACATGGAGTTAAGTCATGGTCATTCATTCATTCAAAATGTTCCGTTTTCATTGAGCAGCAACAGTCACCTGGGCAAACTAGTACGTTCCCATACCCTGCAGTTATGCCTGGTGTCTTGACTGGGTTACTCCCGTTTGTTCGGTTGTGAAAACAAAACAGAAAGAACAGATTTTTAACAGGAGACAACCCTGACATCATTACCCGGTGACCGGTTAATTTATAATATCAGCTTCTGTGATTGCCACTGAACGCTGCCTACACTGAGCCATTGTCTATTTTCTTTCAGCTTATAGTGGGTCTACTCTTGTGCTGCCATCTCGTATAGTGGTCATCCAACTGCCGTATGTAAATGCTACAATCCCGTGTAGCTACACGTTTCCAGATAAAGTGAGTATGACCACATGGAAAAAATCTGGCGGAGTGAAAGATGGCATAGTTCTGGAAAGGAACTCAATCGGAAAAGTAACACCCGGTCCTCGTTATGAAGGTTTAGTCTCTTTTGGCGAAGGATGCTCACTGGTCTTTAAATCTGCGAGATTAGAAGACAATGGTAACTTCACAGTGGTAATACACAACCAAAACGATTCGTCAGAAACCGTCCGGGTCATCGTTGTTGGAGAAAACTCTACTGTGTATTCCTCTGGTAAGTATTTGAATGTGGTTCACTTTTTAAATTAATTATTCGTGCACCTCTTCAGTGTTTCTCCTTGATGGCAACTCCGTCGTAAAATACATGTACATGGACTGGAATTAAATAGATGTATTAAATGGAAAGAGAAGTATTCCAAAATGGCATTATATTTCAGTCTTATGTTGCTCGAAGTCAAAGGCCTTCGATAGGTGGACACAATACGAGATGCAGTCAGATTACCGGAGTAGCTTTGATCCATAATGAGATAGCAGTACTGCATTTTTGAAATGTAGAGAGTGATCTCCCTTTGTTAGTGCTCTCATGGTTTGACCTATTGCCGTCTGATTGGCTAGGAAGCTTTAAAACAACTTTAGCTTTGACCATATTCTAACAACATCGGCCGTCTTAAGTGGAGCCCTGTGCATATATTTAAGCCCCGGTACTTGTTGTATCAGTGAATAATTACATGTATACCTAACAAAGCTCAAATTGTTCACTTTTGTAGTTACTCTTATCTTAAAAGCTTGGTAACTCGTTGTGTTAACATTCTTGGTAATTCACTGTATCAGCATTCTTGGTAGGCGTAACTTTCTGTGTTAACATACTTGGTAACATGATATGTTACCATGTGGTAAGTGAACATGCATGGTAACTGGCCGTGTTAAGATGCTCGGTAGTTTGCTGTGTTAAAATTCTTGGTAATTCCTTGTATCAGCTTTCTTGGTACGCGTAATTTTCTGTGTTAACATACTTGTAACATGGTATGTTAACATGTTTGGTTACTATTTATGTTAGCATGCTGGGTAACTCCCTGTGTTAACATGCTTAGTAATTCCGTATGTTAGTATGCTTAGTAACTCCGTATGTTAGCATTCTTCGTAACTCAGCATGTTAGCATGCTTTTTAGCTCGGTAGGTTAGCATGCGTGGTAGCTCGCTCTGTTAACATGCTTGGTAACTTGTTATGTTGACACGCTTGGTAAATCAGTATGTCACCATGCTGTGTAACTTGTTACGTTGAGACGCTTGGTAACTCGGAATGTTAGCATGCTGGGTAACTTGTCATGTTGACACGCTTGGTAATTCAGTATGTTAGCATGCTGGGTAACTTGTTACGTTGAGACGCTTGGTAACTCGGAATGTTAGCATGCTGGGTAACTTGTTATGTTGACACGGTTGGTAACTAGCTATGTGAATTTCATGCAATGCATCTGTTCTAAACGATACTAATATTTATGCCAGTGCTAATTTGTGTACGGATAGCACCATGACGCTGATCTTGTAGCTTTGGTTGTGTTCCCAGTGCTGCAGTGCTTTATATTATTACATTCTTTTCAAACTATCCGATGACAAAATTATGCCACTGCTTACCCACCTCAGAATTATGAGATCTAAATAGACATGACGAATGAGAACAAGTGTGCAGCAGTGGCTGACATGTGACATAGTGCTCCTAATGAGAACAAGAGCCCGGAAGTGGTTGACATGTGACATGGTGGTCCTAATGAGAACACGTGCCCAGCAGTGGCTGACATGTGGCATGGTGCTCCTAATGAGAACAAGTGCCCAGCAGTGGTTGACATGTGACATAGTGCTCCTAATGAGAACAAGTGCCCAGCAGTGGTTGACATGTGACATGGTGCTCCTAATGAGAACAAGTGCCCAGGAGTGGCTGACATGTGACATGGTGCTCGTAATGAGAACAAGTGCCCAGGAGTGGTTGACATGTGACATGGTGCTCCTAATGGGAACAAGTGCCCAGGAGTGGCTGACATGTGGCATGTTGCCCCTAATGAGAACAAGTGCCCAGGAGTGGCTGACATGTGACATGGTGCTCGTAATGAGAACAAGTGCCCAGCAGTGGCTGACATGTGGCATGGTGCCCCTAATGAGAACAAGTGCCCAGGAGTGGTTGACATGTGGCATGGTGCTCCTAATGAGAACAAGTGCCCAGCATTGGTTGACATGTGGCATGGTGCTCGTAATGAGAACAAGTGCCCAGCAGTGGCTGACATGTGGCATGGTGCTCCTAATGAGAACAAGTGCCCAGGAGTGGTTGACATGTGGCATGTTGCCCCTAATGAGAACAAGTGCCCAGGAGTGGCTGACATGTGGCATGTTGCCCCTAATGAGAACAAGTGCCCAGGAGTGGCTGACATGTGACATGGTGCCCCTAATGAGAACAAGTGCCCAGGAGTGGTTGACATGTGACATGGTGCTCCTAATGAGAACAAGTGCCCAGGAGTGGTTGACATGTGGCATGGTGGTCCTAATGAGAACAAGTGCCCAGCAGTGGTTGACATGTGGCATGTTGCCCCTAATGAGAACAAGTGCCCAGGAGTGGCTGACATGTGGCATGTTGCCCCTAATGAGAACAAGTGCCCAGGAGTGGCTGACATGTGACATGGTGCTCCTAATGAGAACAAGTGCCCAGGAGTGGTTGACATGTGGCATGGTGCTCCTAATGAGAACAAGTGCCCAGGAGTGGTTGACATGTGACATGGTGCTCCTAACGAGAACAAGTGCCCAGCAGTGGCTGACATGTGACATGGTGGTCCTAATGAGAACAAGTGCCCAGCAGTGGCTGACATGTGACATGGTGGTCCTAATGAGAACAAGTGCCCAGCAGTGGCTGACATGTGACATGGTGGTCCTAATGAGAACAAGTGCCCAGCAGTGGCTGACATGTGACATGGTGCTCCTAATGAGAACAAGTGCCCAGGAGTGGTTGACATGTGACATGGTGGTCCTAATGAGAACAAGTGCCCAGTAGTGGTTGACATGTGGCATGGTGGTCCTAATGAGAACAAGTGCCCAGCAGTGGTTGACATGTGACATGGTGCTCCTAATGAGAACAAGTGCCCAGGAGTGGCTGACATGTGACATGGTGCCCCTAATGAGAACAAGTGCCCAGGAGTGGTTGACATGTGACATGGTGGTCCTAATGAGAACAAGTGCCCAGCAGTGGCTGACATGTGGCATGGTGGTCCTAATGAGAACAAGTGCCCAGCAGTGGCTGACATGTGGCATGGTGTGGCATGTGGCATGGTGCTCCTAATGAGAACAAGTGCCCAGCAGTGGTTGACATGTGGCATGGTGCTCGTAATGAGAACAAGTGCCCAGCAGTGGCTGACATGTGGCATGGTGCTCGTAATGAGAACAAGTGCCCAGCAGTGGCTGACATGTGGCATGGTGGTCCTAATGAGAACAAGTGCCCAGCTGTGGCTGACATGTGGCATGGTGCCCCTAATGAGAACAAGTGCCCGGCAGTGGTTGACATGTGGCATGGTGCTCCTAATGAGAACAAGTGCCCAGCAGTGGTTGACATGTGGCATGGTGCTCGTAATGAGAACAAGTGCCCAGGAGTGGCTGACATGTGGCATGGTGCTCGTAATGAGAACAAGTGCCCAGGAGTGGCTGACATGTGGCATGTTGCCCCTAATGAGAACAAGTGCCCAGGAGTGGCTGACATGTGGCATGGTGCCCCTAATGAGAACAAGTGCCCAGGAGTGGTTGACATGTGGCATGGTGCTCCTAATGAGAACAAGTGCCCAGCAGTGGTTGACATGTGGCATGGTGCTCGTAATGAGAACAAGTGCCCAGCAGTGGCTGACATGTGGCATGGTGCTCCTAATGAGAGCAAGTGCCCAGGAGTGGTTGACATGTGGCATGTTGCCCCTAATGAGAACAAGTGCCCAGGAGTGGCTGACATGTGACATGGTGCTCCTAATGACAGGGCACATGTACAAGGCGAATATGGCCGTTACGTATTATACAGTTCAACAGTCTACTAAATATTGATTTGGTATTCGTTTTATGCCCGATAACAGGGATTTGAAGAAAGTTTACCTGATGGTTGTTTATCATGACCATTATGGAAAGCAAAAGTAGGCATGCAGTGTTCGTCAAGTCATGAATGACCCTAGTCTGGCGTATTTGGAGCTATCTGAGTAAACCAGCACGTCGATATTACATCTGACCCAGACGTTATGACTTTTACCTGAGAGAAATTTAGTTTTAAATGTTGAGAAAAAAAATTTAAAAATGAAAATTTACTCATTTGAATAATGGGCTTTCGTTTAGATTAAGCAATACGCTATGTGAGTAATATATTACATGGTATAGCACAAGAAGTATTAAGTATACCAAAATTACACACGTTAGTTCCGAAGTAACAACCGAAAGTCAATCAGCGGCGCGCCTAGTCATGTTTGACACCGAGCAATGGGGCATAACTTAAGACACAAAAGGGACTTCCACTTGAAGATCTGGTCAGCCAAGGAGAGAAATGAAATGATGTGAACCAGTTGCACGAGTATCGGGTTACACCACAGCTGTGTCATTTTTACAAAGGAGGAAATATTTTGTGATACAATCCAAAAAGTTAACAGGCCCATGTTTCATGAAGCACAGTTTATAATAGCTACGTAAGCCCTTAACACCACTCCTGAACTGCCATGGCAGTATATGGTATGGAGATACGAAGTGATAAGGGACACTCAGCATTATGTATGATTCATAAAAGTTACCCCACTAATTTGATGTAGATTATATATTTTCGAATGAATCTGTCAAAGCGATGAATAACCAACGATATCATTTGCTTCAGACACATGTTCCGCAGAAGATGGCAAGGGATGTGAAGATCGGGTCAACAGTAAGTTCCACACCATAGTAAATAATCATCTTAGCACAGACCAGTAGTAACCACGGCCATCTAAATATGTCCACAATCTTAAAGGGCCAACTTGATGGCGTTGGTGGGAAGCTTCTGGGTCATTAAGCTGCGCTAGCGCAGCGTACCTAAGCCATTTGAGGTAAGATACATAAATAGTATGGGAAAAGCCCGGAGGGACGGGGCGCATCCCAGCGATGTGTAATCCCCTGCCACTGGCCAAAGAACTTGAAGGTCTGCTCCAACAAGGAGAAAATTTTAATGATGTTAAGCAGTTGCAGATTATCGGGATGCACCTGTTTCATTTCCACGAGGAAGGAATTATGTTGTAATGCAATCAAAGGTTCTTGTTTCATGAAGCGCACTTAGTTAAGGAAGCCCTTTACAACGTACATTGTTAGGAGATATGGGGCCGTATGCATAAATACAGTAAAAAGTACATTGTGGTTAAGCCTAGTCTTAGCATTGTTCTTCCTCTCTTCCCAGCACAGGAAAGTTGGTATGCATTCAAACAAGTGCAGCTGTTCACTGCGTAAGTAAATGAAGAATAACCTCTTTACTCGCGATATGTCTGAGGTAAAACGCGACATACGAGCAATGAATGGCGCGTTAGGACAACAGCGAGAGAGTTTAAATGAGGTGAAGGATAACCAAGACATATTGCAATTAGATATAGATGCAGTTTGTGAAAAAGTAAATCCTCTGGAAGAGCAGATCGGCCCTAATCAGGCAAATTCCGTGGTGGAACAAATGCCACGAGAGACTGAGAGATTGGCTACTCATGGAGGGACACCGTTATCTTCCATAATATCCCTGAAGTAGCCGAGTATTCTTTGAGTGGATGGAAACGGTTGATCTTCGAGAGCCGCACATCAGCTCTATCAAATAAATCTTGGTGACAAGGTTATATTGTGCGTGTGCATAGGCTGGGTAAATGTAAATCTGACGGTAAACCAAGACCTCTAATATGTAAGTTCCTGCTGTGGAGCGACAAGATGGATGTGATACAGGGTAAGGAGAAATTCACAGATAGGTGTGTCCAGCGATGTGACACTGAGACAACGGAATGCTGTGAAGGATTTGAGGGTAAACGTAAATCAGGATACTATAAAAATGGCAGGTTGGTATAGTAGACCGCATTTCACATGGCCTATTTAGCACGCCTATTAAGATCTGGGGTGAGAACATTGGTTATGCGACATGGCGTCGAGGCTACCCGGGTCACTCCCGTGGAACCGGAGCAAGAATAGGGCAATCGCCGTAGGGGTGAATTATCGTTCTTGTTCTGGAATATTGAGGATCTGGGGTCTTTGTCTTATGATTCTGACTGTATTGAGTACATCCTAGGTTTCTATGGTTCTAGGCTTTGCTGAAACCTAGTGTAAACCCTCCGAGGCTGTACTATCCGAATTTTGGACTGACTGTGTTGCACTTTGTGTGCCGACCGTCCGGGGCCATACGTGTTTATACATTTGTCAATCTCTAAATGGTTTACCCCGGGTCATCAGAAAGCACCCTGGACCTTTCTTTAAAGTAAATGGCTCATTCTGAGCCTCTAAAGTGACACTGTGTATGTAAACAGTGCAACGAGAGTAAGTTCCCCCAAAACGTTATTTTATATCTCCCGTTATAATACACTATCCCAGTAATCAGGCGGACGCGCTACATCAAGGGTTAACGTGCAGGTGCAGTTGTGCGCTAATGGTTATTCGCAAAACTGAAAATCGATTGATTTTGAAAATTTCGTAAAAGGAGTCAACCGGATTTTCTACTGTTTATGTATCCACGTGATGCACCTTTGTACTCTGTAGCGGACAGGAGACAAACGATATTTTGGTGTTGGAGTACTTAGTTTTTGAGACGCTAGCGATCTGTCATTCTGATCGTTTCTGATCCTCGGAGGGAACTTCCATGCTCGTACATCAAACCTCAACTCCTTCACTGATCCAGATCGTTCCATCAGCTCTGATTTTGAAGAATATGCGCTAACTGATGTCAAACAAACATCTGAAGATAATGTGACAAACCAGTTTGGTAGATCGTTCCTTGATTTGTGTTCCGCTTTCAGTTTGTATCTTTTAAATGGACTGTTCTGCAGTGATGAAGTGAAGGGGGTATTTACCTATGTATGTCATAATGAGGCGGGCGTTGTGGGTTATTGCTTGGCTTCTAGCGGCCTACACGACTCTCTGTCTGCGTTCTCCATCGACGGTAGGTCAGAGTCACGCTACCTACCTCTTCCAGTTTCTCTTCGATATCACTGTTCCTCAACATGCAATAAAATCATTGAATAAAAAAGATGGAACCATTTACTGCTACGTACTTTAAGGCTGAGTTAGAAGTTTGATCCATAATGAGATAGCAGTACTGCATTTTTGAAATGTAGAGAGTGATCTCCCTTTGTTAGTGCTCTCATGTTTTGACCTATTGCCGTCTGATTGGCTAGGAAGCTTTAAAACAACTTTAGCTTTGACCATATTCTAACAACATCGGCCGTCTTAAGTGGAGCCCTGTGCATATATTTAAGCCCCGGTACTTGTTGTATCAGTGAATAATTACATGTATACCTAACAAAGCTCAAATTGTTCACTTTTGTAGTTACTCTTATCTTAAAAAGCTTGGTAACTCGTTGTGTTAACATTCTTGGTAATTCACTGTATCAGCATTCTTGGTAGGCGTAACTTTCTGTGTTAACATACTTGGTAACATGATATGTTACCATGTGGTAAGTGAACATGCATGGTAACTGGCCGTGTTAAGATGCTCGGTAGTTTGCTGTGTTAAAATTCTTGGTAATTCCTTGTATCAGCTTTCTTGGTACGCGTAATTTTCTGTGTTAACATACTTGTAACATGGTATGTTAACATGTTTGGTTACTATTTATGTTAGCATGCTGGGTAACTCCCTGTGTTAACATGCTTAGTAATTCCGTATGTTAGTATGCTTAGTAACTCCGTATGTTAGCATTCTTCGTAACTCAGCATGTTAGCATGCTTTTTAGCTCGGTAGGTTAGCATGCGTGGTAGCTCGCTCTGTTAACATGCTTGGTAACTTGTTATGTTGACACGCTTGGTAAATCAGTATGTCACCATGCTGTGTAACTTGTTACGTTGAGACGCTTGGTAACTCGGAATGTTAGCATGCTGGGTAACTTGTCATGTTGACACGCTTGGTAATTCAGTATGTTAGCATGCTGTGTAACTTGTTACGTTGAGACGCTTGGTAACTCGGAATGTTAGCATGCTGGGTAACTTGTTATGTTGACACGGTTGGTAACTAGCTATGTGAATTTCATGCTATGCATCTGTTCTAAACGATACTAATATTTATGCCAGTGCTAATTTATGTACGGATAGCACCATGACGCTGATCTTGTAGCTTTGGTTGTGTTCCCAGTGCTGCAGTGCTTTATATTATTACATTCTTTTCAAACTATCCGATGACAAAA
Organism: Acanthopleura granulata; assembly: GCA_016165875.1. Lineage (NCBI taxonomy): Eukaryota > Metazoa > Mollusca > Polyplacophora > Chitonida > Chitonidae > Acanthopleura > Acanthopleura granulata. Next base: position 1,037,608 of record JABBOT010000060.1, on the reverse strand, counting down.
TTATGCCACTGCTTACCCACCTCAGAATTATGAGATCTAAATAGACATGACGAATGAGAACAAGTGTGCAGCAGTGGCTGACATGTGACATAGTGCTCCTAATGAGAACAAGTGCCCAGCAGTGGTTGACATGTGACATGGTGGTCCTAATGAGAACAAGTGCCCAGGAGTGGCTGACATGTGACATGGTGGTCCTAATGAGAACAAGTGCCCAGGAGTGGCTGACATGTGACATGGTGCTCCTAATGAGAACAAGTGCCCAGCAGTGGCTGACATGTGACATGGTGCTCCTAATGAGAACAAGTGCCCAGGAGTGGCTGACATGTGGCATGGTGCTCCTAACGAGAACAAGTGCCCAGCAGTGGTTGACATGTGACATGGTGCTCCTAACGAGAACAAGTGCCCAGCAGTGGTTGACATGTGACATGGTGGTCCTAATGAGAACAAGTGCCCAGCAGTGGTTGACATGTGGCATAGTGCTCCTAATGAGAACAAGTGCCCAGCAGTGGTTGACATGTGACATGGTGCTCCTAATGAGAACAAGTGCCCAGGAGTGGTTGACATGTGGCATGGTGCTCGTAATGAGAACAAGTGCCCAGCAGTGGCTGACATGTGGCATGGTGCTCGTAATGAGAACAAGTGCCCAGCAGTGGTTGACATGTGACATGGTGGTCCTAATGAGAACAAGTGCCCAGCAGTGGCTGACATGTGACATGGTGCTCCTAATGAGAACAAGTGCCCAGCAGTGGCTGACATGTGACATGGTGCTCCTAATGAGAACAAGTGCCCAGGAGTGGCTGACATGTGACATGGTGCTTCTAATGAGAACAAGTGCCCAGCAGTGGTTGACATGTGACATGGTGCTCGTAATGAGAACAAGTGTGCAGCAGTGGCTGACATGTGGCATGTTGCCCCTAATGAGAACAAGAGCCCAGGAGTGGTTGACATGTGACATGGTGCTCCTAATGGGAACAAGTGCCCAGGAGTGGCTGACATGTGGCATGTTGCCCCTAATGAGAACAAGTGCCCAGGAGTGGCTGACATGTGACATGGTGCTCCTAATGAGAACAAGTGCCCAGCTGTGGCTGACATGTGGCATGTTGCCCCTAATGAGAACAAGTGCCCAGCAGTGGTTGACATGTGGCATGGTGCTCGTAATGAGAACAAGTGCCCAGCAGTGGTTGACATGTGGCATGGTGCTCGTAATGAGAACAAGTGCCCAGCAGTGGCTGACATGTGGCATGGTGCTCCTAATGAGAACAAGTGCCCAGGAGTGGTTGACATGTGGCATGTTGCCCCTAATGAGAACAAGTGCCCAGCTGTGGCTGACATGGGACATGGTGCCCCTAATGAGAACAAGTGCCCAGCAGTGGTTGACATGTGGCATGGTGCTCCTAATGAGAACAAGTGCCCAGTAGTGGCTGACATGTGGCATGGTGCTCCTCATGAGAACAAGTGCCCAGCAGTGGTTGACATGTGGCATGGTGCTCGTAATGAGAACAAGTGCCCAGCAGTGGCTGACATGTGGCATGCTGCCCCTAATGAGAACAAGTGCCCAGCTGTGGCTGACATGTGGCATGGTGCCCCTAATGAGAACAAGTGCCCAGGAGTGGTTGACATGTGGCGTGGTGCTCGTAATGAGAACAAGTGCCCAGCAGTGGCTGACATGTGGCATGGTGCTCGTAATGAGAACAAGTGCCCAGCAGTGGCTGACATGTGGCATGGTGCTCCTAATGAGAACAAGTGCCCAGCAGTGGTTGACATGTGGCATGGTGCTCGTAATGAGAACAAGTGCCCAGCAGTGGTTGACATGTGGCATGGTGCTCCTAATGAGAACAAGTGCCCAGCAGTGGCTGACATGTGGCATGGTGCTCCTAATGAGAACAAGTGCCCAGCTGTGGCTGACATGTGGCATGGTGCTCCTAATGAGAACAAGTGCCCAGGAGTGGTTGACATGTGGCATGGTGCTCCTAATGAGAACAAGTGCCCAGCAGTGGTTGACATGTGGCATGGTGCTCGTAATGAGAACAAGTGGCCAGCAGTGGCTGACATGTGGCATGGTGCTCGTAATGAGAACAAGTGCCCAGGAGTGGCTGACATGTGGCATGTTGCCCCTAATGAGAACAAGTGCCCAGGAGTGGCTGACATGTGGCATGGTGCCCCTAATGAGAACAAGTGCCCAGGAGTGGTTGACATGTGGCATGGTGCTCCTAATGAGAACAAGTGCCCAGCAGTGGTTGACATGTGGCATGGTGCTCGTAATGAGAACAAGTGCCCAGCAGTGGCTGACATGTGGCATGTTGCCCCTAATGAGAACAAGTGCCCAGGAGTGGCTGACATGTGGCATGGTGCCCCTAATGAGAACAAGTGCCCAGGAGTGGTTGACATGTGGCATGGTGCTCCTAATGAGAACAAGTGCCCAGCAGTGGTTGACATGTGGCATGGTGCTCGTAATGAGAACAAGTGCCCAGCAGTGGCTGACATGTGGCATGGTGCTCCTAATGAGAGCAAGTGCCCAGGAGTGGTTGACATGTGGCATGTTGCCCCTAATGAGAACAAGTGCCCAGGAGTGGCTGACATGTGACATGGTGCTCCTAATGACAGGGCACATGTACAAGGCGAATATGGCCGTTACGTATTATACAGTTTAACAGTCTACTAAATATTGATTTGGTATTCGTTTTATGCCCGATAACAGGGATTTGAAGAAAGTTTACCTGATGGTTGTTTATCATGACCATTATGGAAAGCAAAAGTAGGCAAGCAGTGTTCGTCAAGTCATGAATGACCCTAGTCTGGCGTATTTGGAGCTATCTGAGTAAACCAGCACGTCGATATTACATCTGACCCAGACGTTATGACTTTTACCTGAGAGAAATTTAGTTTTAAATGTTGAGAAAAAAAATTTAAAAATGAAAATTTACTCATTTGAATAATGGGCTTTCGTTTAGATTAAGCAATACGCTATGTGAGTAATATATTACATGGTATAGTACAAGAAGTATTAAGTATACCAAAATTACACACGTTAGTTCCGAAGTAACAACCGAAAGTCAATCAGCGGCGCGCCTAGTCATGTTTGACACCGAGCAATGGGGCATAACTTAAGACACAAAAGGGACTTCCACTTGAAGATCTGGTCAGCCAAGGAGAGAAATGAAATGATGTAAACCAGTTGCACGAGTATCGGGTTACACCACAGCTGTGTCATTTTTACAAAGGAGGAAATATTTTGTGATACAATCCAAAAAGTTAACAGGCCCATGTTTCATGAAGCACAGTTTATAATAGCTACGTAAGCCCTTAACACCACTCCTGAACTGCCATGGCAGTATATGGTATGGAGATAAGAAGTGATAAGGGACACTCAGCATTATGTATGATTCATAAAAGTTACCCCACTAATTTGATGTAGATTATATATTTTCGAATGAATCTGTCAAAGCGATGAATAACCAACGATATCATTTGCTTCAGACACATGTTCCGCAGAAGATGGCAAGGGATGTGAAGATCGGGTCAACAGTAAGTTCCACACCATAGTAAATAATCATCTTAGCACAGACCAGTAGTAACCACGGCCATCTAAATATGTCCACAATCTTAAAGGGCCAACTTGATTGCGTTGGTGGGAAGCTTCTGGGTCATTAAGCTGCGCTAGCGCAGCTTACCTAAGCCATTTGAGGTAAGATACATAAATAGTATGGGAAAAGCCCGGAGGGACGGGGCGCATCCCAGCGATGTGTAATCCCCTGCCACTGGCCAAAGAACTTGAAGGTCTGCTCCAACAAGGAGAAAATTTTAATGATGTTAAGCAGTTGCAGATTATCGGGATGCACCTGTTACATTTTCACAAGGAAGGAATTATGTTGTAATGCAATCAAAGGTTCTTATTTCATGAAGCGCACTTAGTTAAGGAAGCTATTCACAACGTACATTGTTAGGAGATATGGGGCCGTAAGCATAAATACAGTAAAAAGTACACTGTGGTTAAGCCTAGTCTTAGCGTTGTTCTTCCTCTCTTCCTAGCACAGGAAAGTTGGTATGCATTCAAACAAGTGCAGCTGTTCACTGCATAAGTAAAATGAAGAATAACCTCATGACTCGCGATATGTCTGAGGTAAAACGCGACATACGAGCAATGAATGGCGCGTTCGGACAACAGCGAGAGAGTTTAAATGAGGTGAAGGATAACCAAGACATATTGCAATTAGATATAGATGCAGTTTGTGAAAAAGTAAATCCTCTGGAAGAGCAGATCGGCCCTGATCAGGCAAATTCCGTGGTGGAATAAATGCCACGAGAGACTGAGAGATTGGCTACTCATGGAGGGACACCGTTATCTTCCATAATATCCCTGAAGTAGCCGAGTATTCTTTGAGTGGATGCAAACGGTTGATCTTCGAGAGCCGCACATCAGCTCTATCAAATAAATCTTGGTGACAAGGTTATATTGTGCGTGTGCATAGGCTGGGTAAATGTAAATCTGACGGTAAACCAAGACCTCTAATATGTAAGTTCCCGCTGTGGAGCGACAAGATGGATGTGATACAGGGTAAGGAGAAATTCACAGATAGGTGTGTCCAGCGATGTGACACTGAGACAACGGAATGCTGTGAAGGATTTGAGGGTAAACGTAAATCAGGATACTATAAAAATGGCAGGTTGGTATAGTAGACCGCATTTCACATGGCCTATTTAGCACGCCTATTAAGATCTGGGGTGAGAACATTGGTTATGCGACATGGCGTCGAGGCTACCCGGGTCACTCCCGTGGAACCGGAGCAAGAATAGGGCAATCGCCGTAGGGGTGAATTATCGTTCTTGTTCTGGAATATTGAGGATCTGGGGTCTTTGTCTTATGATTCTGACTGTATTGAGTACATCCTAGGTTTCTATGGTTCTAGGCTTTGCTGAAACCTAGTGTAAACCCTCCGAGGCTGTACTATCCGAATTTTGGACTGACTGTGTTGCACTTTGTGTGCCGACCGTCCGGGGCCATATGTGTTTATACATTTGTCAATCTCTAAATGGTTTACCCCGGGTCATCAGAAAGCACCCTGGACCTTTCTTTAAAGTAAATGGCTCATTCTGAGCCTCTAAAGTGACACTGTGTATGTAAACAGTGCAACGAGAGTAAGTTCCCCCAAAACGTTATTTTATATCTCCCGTTATAATACACTATCCCAGTAATCAGGCGGACGCGCTACATCAAGGGTTAACGTGCAGGTGCAGTTGTGCGCTAATGGTTATTCGCAAAACTGAAAATCGATTGATTTTGAAAATTTCGTAAAAGGAGTCAACCGGATTTTCTACTGTTTATGTATCCACGTGATGCACCTTTGTACTCTGTAGCGGACAGGAGACAAACGATATTTTGGTGTTGGAGTACTTAGTTTTTGAGACGCTAGCGATCTGTCATTCTGATCGTTTCTGATCCTCGGAGAGAACTTCCATGCTCGTACATCAAACCTCAACTCCTTCACTGATCCAGATCGTTCCATCAGCTCTGATTTTGAAGAATATGCGCTAACTGATGTCAAACAAACATCTGAAGATAATGTGACAAACCAGTTTGGTAGATCGTTCCTTGATTTGTGTTCCGCTTTCAGTTTGTATCTTTTAAATGGACTGTTCTGCAGTGATGAAGTGAAGGGGGTATTTACCTATGTATGTCATAATGAGGCGGGCGTTGTGGGTTATTGCTTGGCTTCTAGCGGCCTACACGACTCTCTGTCTGCGTTCTCCATCGACGGTAGGTCAGAGTCACGCTACCTACCTCTTCCAGTTTCTCTTCGATATCACTGTTCCTCAACATGCAATAAAATCATTGAATAAAAAAGATGGAACCATTTACTGCTACGTACTTTAAGGCTGAGTTAGAATCGGAGCGCTAAAAACGCAGTATAGTAAGTGCCATTGAAATAACAACCGAGAATGTTAACCATGGCGTAAAATTCTTTTCCGAGACAGTATTAAGTACTGCAGATTGTTTTAAATTTAAAATTCTAGGGACAGACCCAATGTAAGTCGTACTTCATATAAATATCTAGGGGCGACATTTACGCCTTCCTTAAGACAGGGTAAATCTGTAGAATGTGTTGCGTTGCAGGGAAAACGGGCGCTTAATGAGGTGTTGTGCACCGTGTGGTACCTTGGCGATGTGCCCGTACGCAGTGTTTTTCAAACGGTTTGATACCAAAATATTGCCCATACTTACGTAAGGCTCCGAAATATGGGGATTCCAAAGGTATGAGATGCTAGAAATAGTTCAATACTTAGCATGTAAAGAATTTTTACAAACGGGCAAAACCATCCCCAACCTGATGGCGAATATGGCCGATTTCCCCTGGTTACGACATACGACATACATTGTTCTAGTAATTGCTGGTATATAACACAAAGCACATGTGCAAATGATCGAAAATATCTGTTAAACTGTATTCAGACCTGTGCTTTTTCACAATGAATAAACTAAACTGAAATAAGCTTATTCTACGGTATTGGAGTGGAAGTGATTCTCTTCTCTTACTGCCTTTTCACTCGAGCCTCGAAAACATGGCCCATGTGAGTGAAAAGGCTGACCTAGCTGGTAAAATATGTTATGCTGTATGATTTGTAAATGCAATCCTCGACTGTATTTCTGCCGAATGGATCCCCGATTAGATCACCTAGTCAGATTGGTGCGCCTGAATACTGCGAAAGTGGTGGGTGTACGGCAATCTCCAAGGGCTGGTTTCCCTCGTCAGCATCAGGATCCTTCATCGTTGGTACACCCGATGGAAGTACATGTAGTCTGCTTATAAATCCAAACAGCAGCACTGTTTAGTTTCATACAGGTATTACTTACATCAGTAAATCTGTCGTACGTAGACCACAGAAGAAGCTATTCCGTCGGTGTGCATACCACCCTCATTCCAGGAGTAAAGGTCATAAGCACGAAATTATACCTGGAATAAGCTATTCCTCCCTTACTCCACATTTATGCATTCGGCTTATTAAGTGCACTTAGCCAAGGGCCAGTTAACATTAAGTGTGATTTATTAAACTCACCCTTGTAAATTGATTACATATTTCTCAGTGTTTTTATACCCTTTGGTAGATGTATGCCCCGACCAGCCATTGATCCGGGATCTACCACGCTCACATTTCTTCGTAAAACACAGATCTCGTGACCACGTGTAGCACCCAAAGCTGTTTGCAGTGATTATAGTGGCTGTGCAGCCAGTAGGAATTTCCCCGATTTTTGACCTGGTCATCCGAGTTCAAAACCCTTCTACCATCTGAATTATATTGTCACCAAGGTTACAATCCAGAGGCTGTTTCTCAAAGGTCACTTACGGTGGTCTTAGACTTAGGCTTGAGTCATAACCGTTATAACATCACCGTTTCTCAAAACAGATCTCGTCGTGTCCCTTATTGAAGGTAACTTCGTAGTAAAACATATTGTTTTTATATACCATTTACGTCCTGGAATTGTGCTGCTATTCAGCAAGATACTAATTTATCTCTTGAAATTCCATTTGGCAGATACAGCTGATAATAAGACCATTCCCGGAGGTAAGACAATGTCACGCCTACACACTAAAACAAATATTTAGTTTAGAAATGCGAAAATAACATTTTCGTTACACTTAATATACGGGTCCTGGTATTTGTTCGTAAACACCACGAGATAGATAAATTTAAGAGATGTGTTTATGATGTTAAATACTAGTATGGTTATATGGTAAATAATGTTACGGATATCTTCAACAAATACTAGTAGTGCAAATAAAAATATCAATATATGTAAACATGTCGCTTGTTTAATGTAACAAACACATCATTTAATAGTATTTAATTAGTTATCTGAGAACTGAATTGTCGATGCCGCACAAGGGATTAATTAATTATCTAAATACTGCATTTGCCGAGGCCGCATCAGGGATTAAATTAATTTAAGTTATGCTTGGACTGACTCGTCGACGCCGCAGCAGGAATAATTGGTTTTTGTATTGTTTTTAACACTGGCTGTTAATTCCGTCTGATTAAATAACTGGTTAAGGATATGAGACCATAACGTGCATTTCCCTCATATCTACTGTGGAAGACTGAAAATGACGACATGATATAAAATCCTCGAATTAAGAGATCCCCATAGTCGTCTTGTTTAAGGAAAGTCTTCTGATTTTGTCCGCGAAGAGTTTTCTGATAACCTAAGGTTGAAAACTACTGATATTTAAATACGTATTCTCATTGCTCAAATTCATATTTGCTTGACAAAGTTATACTGGTCGCGGAATGTGACTTAACGACTGATGGAGAGGAACTTTCCGACTTTGTTTTCTTTAATCATTAGCGTAACGATCATGAGCAATGATCATAGCATCTCACTAAAAACAAGGCTTTCTGGGAATAGAAAATGTTTAAAATTTAAGCTTACCGAAACAAAGAAATTACCCCTTCATAATGGGACTTTAATTTTGCCGAATTAAAGCTTGATCAGAGGGCAGCCTCAAAGCTCGGCGTGCTTTTGGTTTATATCAGTATTAGGAGACTATATGGGCATAACATATAAGGTTGTTAGTTCTTACATTACTTCTGCGCGTGCCTCATTTCAGATGATAAACCGGAGAAAGCGTCACCGGGCTATATCGCTGCAGTGGTTATGTATTGGATCGTTTCACTAATCTGTGTGTTCGTCCTTGGCAAAGGGGACATAACTTTTACCTCAGACGGATGTAAACAGAAGCTGTTGCCTTGTGTTAACCGATGTAAAGAGAAGCTGCTGTGTGCTAACCGATGTAAAGAAAACCTGCTGTGTGGTAAGGCAGTAATATTCAAAATGTTTTAACCACTTTAGAATAATAATAAAAAAAACAACAAAAAAAAAACAGAAACACCCAACAGCCTTACATGCCATATACAGACAACTGTGATTTAAACATAGCGAACCGTGTATTTTCGAAGTAGAGGCAGATAATAATGTTAACCTCTCACAAATTGTAACTTACTTTATATAAATTATATTTGTATATAAAAAGAGTGTTGTCACCATTAAAACTAATAAATTTAGAATGTTGAAAATTAAATTTCATCATTCTTTTACCAAAATCACTCAAAATGCATTTCATCACCCATATTTTAGCCATTGTAAGAATAATAATAATAATTATTATGTTGTGGGTGCAGTTAATGCCATGGAGCAGCGCAATAAGGAATGGAATAGCGTAAACTGTGTGCAATCATTTATGTTACATATACAGGAGTTAAGATAGTGGCAGTTTTGGGGTTGTGCCTGGCGATAGCTGGAGGAATATTTACCATGATTGCTGTCTGCTCGCCCTCCAGAGAAACAATCGGTAAGTATTTGCGACATCTTTGTCATACTTTGTATATTGAGTGCCCAATCAGCACTGACATCAAAAATGTTGTAGAGTCAGTCAAGTTGAAGGTGACTGTGTTATTATCGTTTGTGTGCGTGCGGATTGAGTGGAGGTGCGTGTGTGTGCGTGTGTGTGTTGAGGGGAGGTGTATGCGTGTGTGCGCGTGTGTGTGTTGAGGGGAGGTGTATGCGTGTGTGCGCGTGTGTGGAAGAAAGGTGTATCGAACACACGGCACCGAAAGTTATTGTTAACTGGTCTTAAAAATACTGGTATCCCTCATGAGCTAAATTCTACATTTTTACTTAACTTTGATAGTAATGAAAATTGAGAAAAATTGAGAAACTGAGAAAAGAGAGAAATTGTATGAAACAACAGCCTTTTCACACAGACTGACTGGATGCTTATTTTCCACGAATTACCTAATTTCCGAGATCACCTGCAATGTCAATAATTCTGATAAGTACAACGCTTCTTTCGGTGCACTTAAATCTATAACCCTTTTCTCTGCTATTCAGATTGTTGCATTGCCTCAAAAATAAAAGTACTAATGGTTTGTGTTAGAAGTGTAGAGGTAGAGGTGGAAAAGCATGAGAAATGGATGTGACAAGATAACAATTGATTGATGCAATTTTTTGGTAGAAAAAGGGAGAAATTGTTTGATCCAGGATGGCTCAAAAACTTCATCAGCATCTCCTCAATTGCAGAGACAAGACTTGGCCTTGGCCTTGGGATAGTTGGTACACTGATTCTGGTGATAGCAACTTTAATTGCTCTAAAACGTCGTCCAGAGAGAAATAACGATATAAGCGGCCATGCTGGAGACAATGGTGGAGATGAACCAAACCCTGAAGAAAGTGAGATGGCAGAAATGATGAAGGACACATGAGTTGTGAGGCCGTGAAATCTAGTAGCTTGGAAATTAAAATTACGAAGACAGCCATCATTGTTACATTATCAACAGAGCGTCTCAGTTGGCTGTATAAGTTCAACAAAAAGGATCTCTACCATTTCGCATGAAGTTTTATCTTTTTACGTAAAGTATTTTTTTTATACTCCTTACATTTTTTGAAAGGTTTAACTCGACAGTGAATGAGTTATTACACATTACACTTAAAAAGAAAAGACGCCAGAAAAATGTTATAATCCTAGGGAACAAACATTTAAATTCGTTGCAGGAAATATCATCACTAATATTTTTATGCATTTTCAGAGAACTAAAGCGAGAGATCCCAAACAAAGGAAATTATGATAAGCGAAATCACAAACAAAACTCTATCTGAAAATACCATCACTTATTTCCTAAAAGTTTTTCTAGCAAATCAAATGCAGTCAAATATTCATATGGAAGGTGTTATGGGCAATATTGATAATGTTGGTTAATCAGTGACGTCAAGAAATCTTTTCCCTGCCCCTGAAGCAGAACTTTATTTTCATATTGTTTTTTCGTATACAGGCACAGGTGTACGGTTCACAACTGTGTACAGAGCTAAACATGGAGATGCACAAAAAGGTGTCGGACGTCACGTTTTGGTTCATAAAACCCATCATACAATCCAAACATTCGGCTGCATTTAATTTGGTGAAAAACATCTAAAATATGGAGTGAAAGTTTATTCAAATAAAGTTTTTAATGATCTTTTCACCCATCATAACTTCACTGCATTTCCAGTCTTTTTAAATTCACTTAAATGTTTCGATTGGAAATAAAAATTTGTTTTCCTTTTCGTACATATGCCGGGAAAAAGACGTGTGCACTGCTTGAGGACAAGGCTACTAATGAGTTGTAGAATCAGTCCATGATTTGGTGACTCAGGACACTTGTCACTTCAATCACAGACTCTGGAAGGGCCTTTCGCTGCTTGTGGGGAGATCCTGAGCTCGTTCGCGCAGTCTAACAGTTTAACTAGCGTTGAAAACCAAGTATCGTCCGTAGTATAGTGTGCATTTTTACGTCATAAGTGGGAAAGCTGGCCTTAACTTGCCAGAGGTTAGCGGTTTACCCCAGGCCCTCCAGTTTCACCCTACCCATGGCATAAGTGTAACCGACATCGTATAAGGAGAAAATCTCTAGTATGGTGTTAAGTAGCATGACGTCTACTGCTCAAAATGTTCGGAACTAGACGTATGTAGAAAGTATGTGTGCGACATACAAGTTACTTAACTGTAAGTCGGTTAAGGTTGAACGGTAAAGAAATGGTTCCCACCGGCCTCTGTCCAGTGTACTCCGCCCACACACAAGATAAAGGGCGGTGGTTCCTACCGGCATCTGTCCAGTTTCCTGCGTCCATACACCGGGCAAAAGGTGATGGTTCCTACTGGACGCTGTACAGTCCCTTCAGTTCATACACCAGGCAAAGGGTGATGGTTCCTACCGAACTTTGTCCAGTTTTCTCCGTCCATACATGAGATAAAGGATGATGGTTCCTACTGGACCCTGTCCAGTCTCTTCAGTTCATACCCCAGCCAAAGGGTGATGGTTCCTACCGGCCTATGTCCAGTTTCCCACGCCCATACACCAGACAAAGCGTGATGGTTCTTACCATCAAGGACCCTGTCCAGTCTCCTCTGGACAACAACCTACAACGAACAGATATGGACAACAGACCACAGAGATAAATCCCATATTACTTCAGGCCAGAAAGGACATCCGCTAATTATTAGATCAAACTAAATTTAAAGAAAAGGCAATAAAATTACAATATCACACAAGGCGTTGGTTCCGATCGGACGCCGTCAAGTTAATTGTCCACATACACCAGACAAAAGGGCAATAGTTCCTACCTGATTCTGTCCAGTTTCCACCGTCCATACAGGTGACAAAGGGCTGTGGTCCATACCGGTTCCTGCCCTCTGTCCATACACCGGGCAACGGAGGGTGTCTCCTATCGGACTTTGTCTGGTCTCCTCAGTCCACCCACGTAACGAAGAAGATTGGTTCCTTTTGGAACCTGTCCAGATTCCTCCGTCCATATATCTGACAACGTTCGCTGTTGTCGGAAACACTGTATCTGAAAATATCTTCACACAATGTTTAAGATGTTTTTTACCAAATTGAACGCAGTAAAATATTTTATTGCATGGTGGGCTTTGTGAACCACATTAATGATATGGTTCTCCAGTGACGTCACACAACTTGTTGTACATCGTCTTGTATTCGGATCTGAAAAAAGTTCTTGTGACGAGTACTTCTGTGATGTTTGTCTGTGTACAAAAACGCTAACATAACATTTAACTCTTAACTTTCGGACCACAGGAAAGTCAACGTGACGTCACTGGCGGAAAACGTCATCAGTAAGGCCCATAAAATCCTCCGTGCAATCCAAACATTTGACTGCGTTTATTTTGGTGAATGATGATATTTTCAGACACAGTTTTTAATAATCTTTCACTCACCATAACTTCATGTTTGCAGGGTCTTTCCGTTTAAATAATAGTAACATGTCACCACACAGTTAAAAGATGTTCTCCCACGTTCGCTATCTACAGGTTCGTGAATAAAAAGTATTGTTTCTCCTTAGCTGTACAACTCAACAGTTTATAGGAGAATATGTACTGAGTCAGTCCAATCAATCTATTGAATGTACCTCAGATATATCATTAATTTAATGATTTGTTTGAACTGTTTTTACGCCGCACTCAAGAATATTTGATTTACATGTGTACGACGGCGGCGGAAGGTGTGAGGTTGGAGGAAATCGCCATGTTCGGGGGAAACCCGCGACCATCCGCGCGGTTTGAGCACCACTTTGCTGGAAGTGACGTCATTACATTTTGTTTCCTAGGTAATCAGGAGGTGGAGGCTGGGGGTAATAACCAAAATAAAATTCGGAAATTTTTTCATATGGTGAAAAAAAAACCCAGTGCACATCAGTATAGAAGTAATTGAATAGCCTATAATATCACCCCTTAAGATTATAGTGGTCATAGGTTCATCCTAACCGCAAAACATTCACCTTTGCAAGTTTCTGTACGCTAAACTACGCAGAATGACACTTTCACACTTGCTCAAAATATATTTAAATATTCCCGGCGGCAGCGTCTGAATGCATTTATCATATCCCTGTGTAGTTTTGTAGAGATTTACTTTGACATTTTGCAGGGATGAAAAACCATCTTTAATGGTGGGTATATTAAAGATACTGACAAGTGTTGAACTGTGACGTCCGCATAGTGTAACCTGAGGCTCCACACGGTCACAAGTCTATAATCAAAACTCCTAGAAACTGATTTCTGCCACAATACCATTACATATGATAAACATGAATTATAACTTCGAGCTTGCTGAAAACAACTCAACTACTTTGAAATCAAGCAAGGATCCAAAAACTTCGTACAACAACGGAGGCTCACAAGTGATGCATATTATTCTATATCCTGCACGTAAGTTTACGCGAGGCTCCGCACGGTTACAAACATGTAATGAAAATACTGGCAAAATGTTTTCTGTCATTAGTACAAAATTTATAAGAAAAACATATAAGCATTCAGCTTTAGAAACATATGTAGGATAATGTACATGGAATTAATGTTAGCTTCATAATATACTTGAAAGTATGTAGGGAGCCAAACCCTTGTGTAACTTCGCAGGTAGCAAAGAGGCTCACGAGTGTGGACTCCTTGCCATAACGCCACATAGCTTAGTTAAGGCCCCTTACGGTTACATGTATATGGCTAAAATACTGGCAAGTTGAATTCTGTCACAATACCAGTGCAATTTATAACCACTTGAGTTTACTATTACATCTAGTTTAGGACAGAGGTATCAGTATTCTTTCCAGTTAACTCATTATCTCGGCAACAAGTCTAATTAGTTTTATGAATAACTTCCTTATTTTATGACAACAATCATGGCACATACAATGATTCATTCAGATTATTTGCCTTTCCAGGAGGGATATGTTATATCCGGCCAAAAAATCACTATAATTTTTTAAATTTTACTTGATTTCTAACATTTATAAAATGTTATAAAATGAAATTAAACTTTAAGACAATCTGCTTTTGTGAAGCATTTAAGATGGCTGTGTAATTTTCCTAACCATATTATTTAAGATTAGGAAAAAGGTTTGGATGCTATGTATAATTCAGTTTTATCTGATGTACTTTTCCATGTAGCACCGAGTGACTCTGGCATTTAACTTAGACAATAGACATCTGTCACCAGCAATGTAATGTGCTCTAAAGCAAATCAATACTGAGACTTGTTTCTTACCATTAATTCTGCATTGTTCGGCTTAGGTCTTAAGTCATTTGGCTTCTATTGTACCTGTGGAAGGGGAGGGTGTTCTGACATACATGTGTGTATGGACGTAAGTAATGTTAAAGTAGTACATATATCCACATTGAGAAGCAGACACCCAATCCCCAGTGCTACAAGTCAACCCCCTGGACCAGGCACACAGTACCCACTGATGCAAGTCAACCCTCTGGACCAGGCACCCAATTCCCAGTCATACAAGTCAACCCCTTGGACCAGGCACACAGATTTTCCCAGTGATACAAGTCAACCCTCTGAACCATGCACACACTTCCCAGTGATACAAGTCAACCCCTTGGGCCAGGCACACAGATGTTCCCAGTCATACAAGTCAACCCCCTGGACCAGGAACACAGATGTTCCCAGTCATACAAGTCAACCCCCTGGACCAGGAACACAGATGTTCCCAGTCATACAAGTCAACCCCTTGGACCAGGAACACAGATGTTCCCAGTCATACAAGTCAACCCTCTGAACCAGGCACACACTTCCCACTGATGCAAGTCAAACCTCTGGACCCGGCAACCAATTCCCAGTGATACAAGTCAACCCCTTGCACCTGGCACCCAATTCCCAGTCATACAAGTCAACCCCCTGGACCAGGCACACAGTACCCACTGATGCAAGTCAACCCTCTGGACCAGGCACCCAATTCCCAGTCATACAAGTCAACCCCTTGGACCAGGCACACAGATTTTCCCAGTGATACAAGTCAACCCTCTGAACCATGCACACACTTCCCAGTGATACAAGTCAACCCCTTGGGCCAGGCACACAGATGTTCCCAGTCATACAAGTCAACCCCCTGGACCAGGAACACAGATGTTCCCAGTCATACAAGTCAACCCCCTGGACCAGGAACACAGATGTTCCCAGTCATACAAGTCAACCCCCTGGACCAGGAACACAGATGTTCCCAGTCATACAAGTCAACCCTCTGAACCAGGCACACACTTCCCACTGATGCAAGTCAAACCTCTGGACCCGGCAACCAATTCCCAGTGATACAAGTCAACCCCTTGCACCTGGCACCCAATTCCCAGTCATACAAGTCAACCCTCTGGATCAGGCACACAGATATTCCCAGTCATACAAGTCAACCCTTTGGACCCGGCACCCAATTCGCAGTGATACAAGTCAACTCTCTTGACAGTCACACAGATATTCCCAGTCATACAAGTCAACAATCTAGACAGTCACACAGTTGTTCCCAGTCGTACAAGTCAACCCTCTGAACCAGGCACACAGTTGACATTGATACAAGTCAACCCCCTGGACCCGGCACCCAATTCTCAGTCATATAAGTCAACCCTCTGAACCAGGCACACAGATATTCCCAGTCAAACAAGTCAACCCTCTTGACAGCCACACAGATGTTCCCAGTAATACAAGTCAACCTTCTGGACAAGGAACACAGTTCCCCCTGATGCAAGTGAACCCTCTGGACAATTCACCCAAATGCCCGTGATCCAAGTCAACCAATTGCACCCGGCACCCAATTCCCAGTCACACAATTCAATCCTTTGGACGCGGCACCCAATTGCCCATGATACAAGTCAACCCTCTGGACCCGGCACACTGATGTTCCCAGTCATACAAGTCAACCCTCTGAACCAGGCACAGAGTTCCCACTGATGAAAGTCAACCATCTGGACCCTGCACCCAATTGCCCGTGATACAGGTCAACCCTCTGGACCAGGCACACAGATATTCTCAGTCATACAAGTCAACCCCTTGGACCAGGCACCCAATTCCCAGTCATACAAGTCAACCCCTTGGACCAGGCACCCAATTCCCAGTCATACAAGTCAACCCTCTGGGCCAGGCACACAGATGTTCCCAGTCATACAAGTCAACCCCTTGGACCAGGCACCCAATTCCCAGTCATACAAGTCAACCCCTTGGACCAGGCACCCAATTCCCAGTCATACAAGTCAACCCTCTGGACCAGGCACACAGATATTCTCAGTCATACAAGTCAACCCCTTGGACCAGGCACCCAATTCCCAGTCATACAAGTCAACCCCTTGGACCAGGCACCCAATTCCCAGTCATACAAGTCAACCCTCTGGGCCAGGCACACAGATGTTCCCAGTCATACAAGTCAACCCCTTGGACCAGGCACCCAATTCCCAGTCATACAAGTCAACCCCTTGGACCAGGCACCCAATTCCCAGTCATACAAGTCAACCCTCTGAACCATGCACACAGATGTTCCCAGTCATACAAGTCAACCCTCTGGACCCGGCACACTGATGTTCCCAGTCATACAAGTCAACCCTCTGAACCAGGCACAGAGTTCCCACTGATGAAAGTCAACCATCTGGACCCTGCACCCAATTGCCCGTGATACAGGTCAACCCTCTGGACCAGGCACACAGATATTCTCAGTCATACAAGTCAACCCCTTGGACCAGGCACCCAATTCCCAGTCATACAAGTCAACCCCTTGGACCAGGCACCCAATTCCCAGTCATACAAGTCAACCCTCTGGGCCAGGCACACAGATGTTCCCAGTCATACAAGTCAACCCCTTGGACCAGGCACCCAATTCCCAGTCATACAAGTCAACCCCTTGGACCAGGCACCCAATTCCCAGTCATACAAGTCAACCCTCTGGGCCAGGCACACAGATGTTCCCAGTCATACAAGTCAACCCCTTGGACCAGGCACCCAATTCCCAGTCATACAAGTCAACCCCTTGGACCAGGCACCCAATTCCCAGTCATACAAGTCAACCCTCTGGACCAGGCACACAGATGTTCCCAGTCATACAAGTCAACCCTCTGGACCAGGCACACAGATGTTCCCAGTCATACAAGTCAACCCTCTGAACCATGCACACACTTCCCACTGATGCAGGTCAACCCTCTGGACCCGGCACACAATTTTCATTGATACAATTCAACCCTTTGGACCAGGCACCCAATTGCCCA
Organism: Acanthopleura granulata; assembly: GCA_016165875.1. Classification (NCBI taxonomy): domain Eukaryota; kingdom Metazoa; phylum Mollusca; class Polyplacophora; order Chitonida; family Chitonidae; genus Acanthopleura; species Acanthopleura granulata. The sequence goes on along the minus strand of JABBOT010000060.1, from coordinate 1,020,047 downwards.
TGATACAAGTCAACCCTCTGGACCCGGCACTCAGTTGCCCATGATACAAGTCAAACCTGTGGACAAGGCACCCTATTAGCAGTCATACAAGTCAACCCCCTGGACCAGGGACACAGATGTTCCCGCTGATGCAAGTCAACCATGTGGACCAGGCACCCAATTGCCCATGATACAAGTCAACCCCTTGTACCCGGCACCCAATCCCAATCACACAAGTCAAACCTCTGAACCAATCACACAGATATTCCCAGTCATACAAGTCAACCCTCTGGACCAGGCACCTAATTGCCCGTGATACAAGTCAACCCTCTGGACCAGGCACCCAATCTTCAACAGTACATGTCAGCTTTCTGAACTAGATATCAAATCTCTAGTAATACATGCCAGAGACTCACCCAGTCCGTATTAGTTCATATCCATCGTCTAAGCTAGCCACTCCCCATTAGTACATATGTTGCATACTTGCATACACAAACAAAGCCGCAAACACGTACAATTCTACACTTAGATTAACAGAATCACAGAGCAATCCACTCATTCCCGCAAAACATGGCACAACGCTATCTTCTAAATCCACATTCACAGATCAGAAATCTCTATCAATCAAGTCTCGTGATTTAAGTGATAAGAAGTATAACGATACACATGTGTTCAAAGAACAGACAAATTATGAACAAGCGAACAATGAACAAGGTATTCATATACAGTCTGTATTGTAACGCATATCAGCTCTAAAAACCAGAAACTCTAATCCTAATTGGTTCAAGTTTGAACCCGGCTACCAGTCCCCAGTAGTACATTTTAACCCTCTGAACCAGGCACCCAGTCTCGAGTAGTTCATGTCCACCCTCCGAGCTAACAGCTTCCCAGTAGTACATTTCAGCTCTGTGAACGAAACAATTATTCCTAAGCGGTACAAGTCTGAACCAGGTACCAAGTCCCCAGTGAGTAGCCTACATGTCAGTCCTCTGAGCTAGGCACACTCCCCAGCAGTACAAGTCAGCCGTCCGGGCAAGACACCTAAACCCCAGCAGTACATGTCAGCCGCCCGAGGTAGACTTCTAATCCCAGTAGTACATATGGGCTCTGTGAGCACCAGTCCTAATCCTAAGTGGTCCAAATCAAGCCTCTGAGCCAGGCAGTCAATCTCCAATAATACATGTCAACCTTCTGAACCAGGTACTCAATCCCAAGTAATACATTTCAACCCTCTGATCTAGATATCTACGCCGCAGTAAGAGGCGTTTGCCCTCCGAACCAGTTACCCAATCCTGAAACCAGGCACGCAACAATCAACCTACACTTGTCATCCCGCTGAACCAGACACTCAATCCTCCGCAAACGCATGCCAACCTTATGAGCCAGGTACATAATCTTCAATCAACACATCAAAACTCTCTGAACATTGGCACCCAATCTTCAAACAACACGTCAAAACTCTGAATCAGGAACCCACTCTAGAAAAGCGCATGTCAACCCTCCGAGCGAGGAAGCCAAACCTCAACCAACACCTGGCAACCCTCTGAGCAAGGAAGCCAATCCTCAACCAACACATGGCAACCCTCTGATGTCTCGACCTTTTCTCCAACCAAAAGTATTACCACCAGTACATCAGTGGAACATTGTTGAGCCAAGCGTTCGACAGCAATCAGAGAGATCAAGATAACTGAATGGTGTCAAAAAGCTCACCACAAACGATGACACTGGGACTATTCGGACCAAATTACACATTTAAACAAAGGAAAATATCTGTGTGTGTAAGCAATATTAAATCAAGCATTTAATTGAAAACTAAACAACGCAAAAACAAAACATAGAAGATACAGAAAATTCAGAAAAAATATTTATACAAAGAAAATTTAGCGATTAATTGTTTAATTGTGACAACCTTCTTGTCAAACCCTTGGGAGGAATTCTTTATGTTACATGTACAATTTAGTTCCTGGTAAACGTTCTTGACAATGCCTGCACGCACAGCATGCGTCTCACAGAATCTTTCTCCCAGTTTGACTGAGATTAACGGAGGATGTGGCTGAGACATTACTGTTATCACACAGTCTTACTCTACAATAAAGTTGTACGTTTTCTCTCGGCGTCACAAACTTTAGTGTATGCTCACTGTGGACTTCCCAAACGCAATTCCGACAATTATATCAATATTACAACTGTAAGAGTAGTAGCAGAGGTATTGTTTACCGAGCCTTCACGGTAATGGCCGAATGTCTTTCGTGCCATGACTGCTGAGTTCCTGAACTTGAGCTCAAGTGCATAAAATATACAAACTTATTTTATGATTTAAAAACTGGGAGTACTTAACTTTTGGAGCAGTATTTTTGTGATTGCCCAACATGCGCGTCCACAAGTACCGTGAGGGAGACGCCATTTTATCTGTGGGTCTTGCTGTTATTAACAGCATAAAATGTTATCGTAGCAGTCAATTTGTCTAAGTATTTCGGAATTTCTGGATGTAACTAATTGTATAACCATTGTAGAGATAATTAACACCAACAGTTGTATTTGCCAGTGCTCTAAACTGTAAGAAAGCTAAAGTTTTTAGTGTCAGGCGTGTATCGACTTTTATACTGTTCCAGCATACACAAGTCGATAAGTTGATAAATAATCAATGATTGCTAGAATGGTTGTACAGATAGATGGAACCATTCATAGTGCCGATTTCATTGTGTAATCGGAAGGAGTAGTTCAGGTGTTTGCTGTTTTTGTTCCGAAAAGTACTTTATTCATGCGTAATTCTGTGCTGCTCATGCAGTGGTTTTGCTTCTGGCCCTTGATTCATCCAAGTACAGGTAAGTACACAAGCACTGTGGTTTTGTGACAAAAGCAATAGAATAGTGTCTCGGGAAATTTTCATTTTTTACGGCATTCTATTGTTCAATAGTTTAAGGTGGTGAATGCGGCTGTTATTTGTTACACTGCCAGGCTATTGTTAATCTGCTAACTTTGTATCATTGTCATGAAAATGTTTATTTTGTTAGCTTTGTGTGTTAGCTAGGAGTAAGAGTCGTTTGGTATAGCAGCTAGGATATTGTAGGTTGGATACCGTTTCATTGACATAGATCACCAGTTTGCGGCTTTGCTATATGCTGAGGAAATGCAGCGACACCCTGCTTGAAAACCTTCAGTCGTGAGATATTGTGTTCTATTTTTCAAACTTTCCTGTTTTATTCTCATATGTGAGTTTCACATACTTAAGTATAACTTCATTAGCCTTCCTTATTGTTCTAAGGTTCGAGCTCGGTTATCATTACAAAAATGACGGTTGAGGGAGACTGCTATTCCAAGTGGAGAAAAGAAGGATAAAAAGACATATAATGGTAACAGTGTAATACCTTCTCATTGTACATCGGAGGATATTCTCTGTGGTTTGCAATAAGTGTAATGTTCTTACTGTTGGATTTAAACTATGATAACATGTAGCTAGCTTCTTGTCATGCTTCATAATGTGACATGCAACTCGCACTCGCACTAATAAACTCCAGATTTCAACCTGAATAAGTTGTTGAGCTCAGTTCTGGAATTTACCCTCCCCTCTTTCAACCTTGATAATACTTTTTAGGGTCAGTTTATTTACGGGATGAGATTACACAATAATCTGAAGAGAGGCGTTTTATTAGGTATCATAATCAATCGGACGTCAGTGTGAGAAGGATGGTCACTTCACAAGTGACAATACACGCTTCATATTAGAAAGAGGCTGAGAGACAGATTACGGCACGCCCCTCACTAAACTGACGAGACCGGGAATCGAACTCATGACCTCTCTGGCCTGTGATCAACGGCGACAACTGACGGAAAGGAGTTTTTGGCTCTTTTAGTAAATGTTGTTGTCAACGATTTTGTTGTATATTTAACAACAGGAAGAGGAGGTCTGATCATTCCAACCTGTGTGGTAAGACCATTTAACTCGCCGTTCGTCAAAGTGTGCTTTGTGTTCAGGCAGGCCGTGCCGTCGTGAATATGTAAGACACTAAACGGTCCACCAACTTGTTTAAACACACGCAAAGTTTAGATAACAAGCTTTACTGCTCGGTCATGGTCATAAAAGACATATACAAAATATGTACATTATAGTAAGCTGCGGGAGCGGTGGGTTCTATAGCGGTTATAGGCCAGGCCCCGTGTTTTGTGTCAGCCTTTACAAGACTGTATCATATGGTCATAAACATAAACACACCAGGTCAGATGTATTACGATAATCTATCCTCCATTCAACAAAAACAATAATATCGACTGACATAGGTCGGTTGTTGTTCAAAGGTAAAGCAATGCACAATTTTGAGGCTAGAACTGTAGACACGAAATGACATGCACGTGTCATTTGGCATGACTCAAGGGTAACATAAACTTTGACTGTAAATTTGTCTGTGTGTTGCATTTTACGTACTGTAAAGAGTATGTATAGCCGGACAGGAAGGTCATCAGCCTTGAATCTAAACCTACGGACAACCGAATCCAACATAACCTTACCTATTTGTGACTTCGAGAAAGCCTACAGTTATATTCACTGCTTGTCATCTGCGAACAATCTCCTTTCACTTTGCTCCGACTTCACGTTTCAAATCAGAAGTAATGCTGAAAGCGGCGAAAACATTAACATATGTCGTTTTCGTCGCAACCTTGGAATGAGGGGAAAACTAATGTGCAACATGGCGTCTTAGTCGGAGAGAACATGCAAGTTATTGTGTGTATGAGCTACTTACGTTGTCAGCGCTGATCATTATAGTCGCATGTGAAAGCGGAGCGGAGACACTAGTATTGAGTCAATGCCCTTTACACAATCGTTCGTGCATAATCAGGAACATGTACAAAGAATATACTAATGGAATTATCCCCTATATTATCAACTTCCTATGCCCGTATAGATAGCTTAAGTGGTATAAATTTGTAACACGTCCGGTGTACATTCCTTAGCTGTATCTTTTCTTAACATGAAATAACTCCAGGTAGTTCACACTGTAACATTACCCTAAACGATATGAAGTTTCGCCCGTTAATGATTCGCTCACTTTTTCTGATGCTGTAAGTTACAATGATTTTAAAAAGATGTTTTTAGATTTATTTGTAGGGTAGGATATATCCTATTAGAAAAATAGTTTTTTTTTCATATATAACATTGTGTTACATTTTTTCACCTGTTGAAAACACTCCTTGTAGGCGAAATTTTATGTCATTTGCAGCAATCGCATAATGTATTATACAGTAAACAGAGCTGGTGTCAGGTAAAACGCTATAGATTGCTTTCAGTGTATATCAGTTTGTACTCATTTAATGCCTTATGTTAACCTGTAATGCAGGGCCGACGGAAAGTTGGAGACTATGCAGAGAGCGACGTTAGGTGAGTAGCAATGTAGAAAGTATTGTTAAGTTTGAATTATTGTAGAAACCGTCAATTGACCGCCGGGCGACTTGTTGAGAGCGACACAGAGACAGAAATTTTCTAGACAACGACGTTAAGTCGGGAATAATGCAGAAAGCAACTTTAAATTAAAAGCAATGATATAGTGTATAAAGCTCGTAATATGTATTGCAAACTCATTTCAGAAAAGGAGGAGCAACAATTTTCACGTCAGGCGTTGTGGCATGGAGATGTTGAAAGTTTTACTCACGGAATCTCCAAGATCGTAGATCGCTGGAAAAGAGTTCTCTGCCACTTTGGACGTTACGGTCAATACAAAGGTCACGTTGCGGTCTTTCGCGCATTTAATTGTCTCTTCCTTTTGAACTCATCGTTACATGGAACGTTACAAAGCAACAAAGTAACAAAGTAAACAGCGTGCCACTCTCTGTTTTGAAAATGAAAAATGCCCACATCTGTTATGCCTATTACCTATGTGTCGCTTGCAAGAGGAAAGGGTCCCTTAAAGGGAAAGACATGGTAAAAATGAACTTACTGTGAGTGAAAAGACCATTAAAACTGTATCCGCAAGTACCTTCACTGCTTCTTTTGTGGGGAGGGAATTTTTTTTTCCACCAAAATAAACAAGGTCAAATGTTTTGATTGTATAGGGAATTTTATGGACCAGATGGTTTACCAGTGACTTCACGCGGACTTTTCTATGACCCTAAAGCAGAAATTTAATGTCACATTAGCCATTTCATACACAGGCAAACATTAGAGGAGTGTTCTTCACAAGAATTTTATTCAGATCTGAACATAAAGGTGTAGAAAAAGTTGTGTGACGGCTGCCTTGAGAAAGACGAAATGTCGTAAAATTCCGGCAAATCGTGAGAGAAAAGCGCACTGCTACATACATGTACCCAGCGTTTGCAGGTAATGAAACATGAACGTGCTTGTATACAAATGATTTTTATAATACAGATATTTGCCGACATTTCTGATAAGCATTTTGTATTATTTACCTGTCACAATTAATTACTAAAGCTCGAGACACATGTATTATCCATGCCACATGTGTTGTTAAAGGGTTTTATGTGAGCATTGACCGTAGCGAGTTTGGTATCGTGTGGATATCAACATAATACTCCGACTATTACCTACACACCAGAGTGTGACAATGCTCTGGGTATATATCAATACATGTACGTTGCGTGCAAAGTGTTTTCAGAATACATTCGTATCCATGCATTTGAAAGGTGAGCTCAGCTCAGTGCTATGTACACAATCAGACACACGCTTTGTTAGTTGGAGGCCATGTTACACCCCGATTTCGGAGAAATGCTGTCCGTGTGGTGTCCCCAAAACTCCATTGTTAAATGCTGGCTTATCTGTACATTGTCTATAAACAGTGATGTAAGGTTTGTCACTCAGGCGCAAAGTTCAGGCGGCGGTATGATTTACACCTGTACTTTGGTCATCAAACGCATGTAGATGTTTATTTTATCAGCATTGGGTATAGCGTACCTGGTATGACACAAGTGATTACAGGTGTGTTGTAAGAATAGGATTTTGTAGACATGCGGTGGTGTGTCAGCCAGTAAGTGTGTATATATCTTTATGTTTTACGTTGTACTTAGCAAATTTACAGTAATATATGACGAAGAAGAGTCACTGGAAATTACATATACTGTGTCTTCTTGTGGCAGGGAGACTGCATGCCGCCAAAGTGCTGTCGCCACTGGCAAAAACCCAAAGTAATGTAGAGGGCTATGTGAAATCAGAGGCAATGTATAGAGGGATGCGAAGTCACAAGTAATGTAGAGGGTGGCGTTAAGTTGGAGGTAATTTAGAGAGCTATGTTTAGTCTAAAAAAAGGGAAAAAAATACGAAGAGAGCGGCATTAAGTGAAAAGTAGTGTAAAAAATCGATTCTAGGTCAGATTTAATACAGGGAGCTATCTCAAGTGAGAAATTAGGTCAAGGAAGTCACAGGAATTGTAGACAAAGGTGTTAAGTTATTAGTAATGTAGAGAGGCTTGCAAAGTAAAAAGTAATGTAGAGAACAATGAAAAATAGGAAGAAATGTTCAGGCGCTGACATGAAGTTAACTGCAATGTAGAGAGCGACCTGAAGTCACATGTTATGCAGCCAAAGCGTGACATGAAGATGATAACATCTACAAGTCTTGACATTGAGATGAAGACGTATGCGTGACAGAAGTGCCCAGGCGTGTGATGGTTCACCATGTGGGACCGGATCATGTACGTCCTGTCAACTGAGAGTGCTGATGGCAGTTTTGAGTGACGTGTTTATACAGTCCTTGCTCATAACCAGACCCGGAACGCTCATTCTGATCGACGGCTGGTAAACCAATGTCGGTTTCCACGGATACAAAGAACATGGTGACAGAATTCTCCGGTCTATTGGTAGACCTGATCCTAAGTCACTACAGAATGTCCGAAATTAAATGGTTGTTTTAACATGATTAATGTGAACCCAAGACCAACATCTTGTAAATATGCATTATCTCGATTAAATAGAATAAACTGGTAAACATGCATTGGCTTCTCCCTGACCACAAAGTTGTGCCAGTGTCCTTGAATCAGAAATGTAACAAACGTGTTCAATCGGGGTTGCTTTATTCTACCATGGTGACAAAAGAGCCACTTCTCTTCCACATACAACTGTCACATTACCGTCGTTTGAGCAATAGGTCACCGCCCAGTACTTAATTAGCTGACGCTGCCTTTCCGTTAGGACAAACTTACTAAGCAACAAAGCAGCAAAGACAACATTGCTACACAATCCGCTTTGAAACTGAAAAAGGAAGCTTGCACTCACTAGTCTTGTTACCGATCTGTCACTAGTATAAGTATAATGGAACTGGTTGATTTTCGTCTGCTCTAACTGAAGACATACATATACTTTACACCAATGGTAGGCTGAACCTCGCCTGCTGGAGTCATTCCAAATTGCCAAGTAATGGCCAGAAATATTATACATTAGTATTTGACCCACTGGCAGGAACATAGTGGCTCTACTGTAGGCAAAAATTAGGGCAGTTATTCCTTCAGACAACCAAGACGGGTAAGGTGAACATGTTCTCTGGAGTCTCTTGGTGCATGTAATTTTATAAAGTTATGCTATTATACTCGATTGTTCGTTTATTTTCTTGCATTTTAGCGCAAGACAAAATGGAGTTTAATTGTCATCTTCGTGAAAGTTTCACATTTGAAGCGCCAAACGTCACGTGCTAACTGACGAGTGATAGGGTGGTTTACGTGGCGCTTGTGAATGATATCGTCAGGTTTTCATGATTTGTTTTTTCCTTCACAGACAGCAGTACATGGACACAGATTCCCACCATGTTGATTCTACTCGCACTGTTTCTAGTTTTACCTCACTCAGGTAGGCATACCCATTTTTTTATCCCTCATAATGCAAAATAGCTGTGACACTGCCGACATGGAGTTAAGTCATGGTCATTCATTCATTCAAAATGTTCCGTTTTCATTGAGCAGCAACAGTCACCTGGGCAAACTAGTACGTTCCCATACCCTGCAGTTATGCCTGGTGTCTTGACTGGGTTACTCCCGTTTGTTCGGTTGTGAAAACAAAACAGAAAGAACAGATTTTTAACAGGAGACAACCCTGACATCATTACCCGGTGACCGGTTAATTTATAATATCAGCTTCTGTGATTGCCACTGAACGCTGCCTACACTGAGCCATTGTCTATTTTCTTTCAGCTTATAGTGGGTCTACTCTTGTGCTGCCATCTCGTATAGTGGTCATCCAACTGCCGTATGTAAATGCTACAATCCCGTGTAGCTACACGTTTCCAGATAAAGTGAGTATGACCACATGGAAAAAATCTGGCGGAGTGAAAGATGGCATAGTTCTGGAAAGGAACTCAATCGGAAAAGTAACACCCGGTCCTCGTTATGAAGGTTTAGTCTCTTTTGGCGAAGGATGCTCACTGGTCTTTAAATCTGCGAGATTAGAAGACAATGGTAACTTCACAGTGGTAATACACAACCAAAACGATTCGTCAGAAACCGTCCGGGTCATCGTTGTTGGAGAAAACTCTACTGTGTATTCCTCTGGTAAGTATTTGAATGTGGTTCACTTTTTAAATTAATTATTCGTGCACCTCTTCAGTGTTTCTCCTTGATGGCAACTCCGTCGTAAAATACATGTACATGGACTGGAATTAAATAGATGTATTAAATGGAAAGAGAAGTATTCCAAAATGGCATTATATTTCAGTCTTATGTTGCTCGAAGTCAAAGGCCTTCGATAGGTGGACACAATACGAGATGCAGTCAGATTACCGGAGTAGCTTTGATCCATAATGAGATAGCAGTACTGCATTTTTGAAATGTAGAGAGTGATCTCCCTTTGTTAGTGCTCTCATGTTTTGACCTATTGCCGTCTGATTGGCTAGGAAGCTTTAAAACAACTTTAGCTTTGACCATATTCTAACAACATCGGCCGTCTTAAGTGGAGCCCTGTGCATATATTTAAGCCCCGGTACTTGTTGTATCAGTGAATAATGACATGTATACCTAACAAAGCTCAAATTGTTCACTTTTGTAGTTACTCTTATCTTAAAAGCTTGGTAACTCGTTGTGTTAACATTCTTGGTAATTCACTGTATCAGCATTCTTGGTAGGCGTAACTTTCTGTGTTAACATACTTGGTAACATGATATGTTACCATGTGGTAAGTGAACATGCATGGTAACTGGCCGTGTTAAGATGCTCGGTAGTTTGCTGTGTTAAAATTCTTGGTAATTCCTTGTATCAGCTTTCTTGGTACGCGTAATTTTCTGTGTTAACATACTTGTAACATGGTATGTTAACATGTTTGGTTACTATTTATGTTAGCATGCTGGGTAACTCCCTGTGTTAACATGCTTAGTAATTCCGTATGTTAGTATGCTTAGTAACTCCGTATGTTAGCATTCTTCGTAACTCAGCATGTTAGCATGCTTTTTAGCTCGGTAGGTTAGCATGCGTGGTAGCTCGCTCTGTTAACATGCTTGGTAACTTGTTATGTTGACACGCTTGGTAAATCAGTATGTCACCATGCTGTGTAACTTGTTACGTTGAGACGCTTGGTAACTCGGAATGTTAGCATGCTGGGTAACTTGTCATGTTGACACGCTTGGTAATTCAGTATGTTAGCATGCTGGGTAACTTGTTACGTTGAGACGCTTGGTAACTCGGAATGTTAGCATGCTGGGTAACTTGTTATGTTGACACGGTTGGTAACTAGCTATGTGAATTTCATGCAATGCATCTGTTCTAAACGATACTAATATTTATGCCAGTGCTAATTTGTGTACGGATAGCACCATGACGCTGATCTTGTAGCTTTGGTTGTGTTCCCAGTGCTGCAGTGCTTTATATTATTACATTCTTTTCAAACTATCCGATGACAAAATTATGCCACTGCTTACCCACCTCAGAATTATGAGATCTAAATAGACATGACGAATGAGAACAAGTGTGCAGCAGTGGCTGACATGTGTCATAGTGCTCCTAATGAGAACAAGTGCCCAGGAGTGGTTGACATGTGACATGGTGCTCGTAATGAGAACAAGTGCCCAGCAGTGGCTGACATGTGGCATGGTGCTCCTAATGAGAACAAGTGCCCAGCAGTGGTTGACATGTGACATAGTGCTCCTAATGAGAACAAGTGCCCAGCAGTGGTTGACATGTGACATGGTGCTCGTAATGAGAACAAGTGCCCAGGAGTGGTTGACATGTGACATGGTGCTCGTAATGAGAACAAGTGCCCAGGAGTGGTTGACATGTGACATGGTGCTCCTAATGGGAACAAGTGCCCAGGAGTGGCTGACATGTGGCATGTTGCCCCTAATGAGAACAAGTGCCCAGGAGTGGCTGACATGTGACATGGTGCTCGTAATGAGAACAAGTGCCCAGCAGTGGCTGACATGTGGCATGGTGCCCCTAATGAGAACAAGTGCCCAGGAGTGGTTGACATGTGGCATGGTGCTCCTAATGAGAACAAGTGCCCAGCAGTGGTTGACATGTGGCATGGTGCTCGTAATGAGAACAAGTGCCCAGCAGTGGTTGACATGTGGCATGGTGCTCGTAATGAGAACAAGTGCCCAGGAGTGGTTGACATGTGGCATGTTGCCCCTAATGAGAACAAGTGCCCAGGAGTGGCTGGCATGTGGCATGTTGCCCCTAATGAGAACAAGTGCCCAGGAGTGGCTGACATGTGACATGGTGCCCCTAATGAGAACAAGTGCCCAGGAGTGGTTGACATGTGGCATGGTGCTCCTAATGAGAACAAGTGCCCAGCAGTGGTTGACATGTGGCATGGTGCTCGTAATGAGAACAAGTGCCCAGCAGTGGCTGACATGTGGCATGGTGCTCGTAATGAGAACAAGTGCCCAGCAGTGGCTGACATGTGGCATGGTGGTCCTAATGAGAACAAGTGCCCAGCTGTGGCTGACATGTGGCATGGTGCCCCTAATGAGAACAAGTGCCCAGCAGTGGCTGACATGTGGCATGGTGCTCCTAATGAGAACAAGTGCCCAGGAGTGGTTGACATGTGGCATGGTGCTCGTAATGAGAACAAGTGCCCAGCAGTGGCTGACATGTGGCATGGTGCTCGTAATGAGAACAAGTGCCCAGGAGTGGCTGATATGTGGCATGTTGCCCCTAATGAGAACAAGTGCCCAGGAGTGGCTGACATGTGGCATGGTGCCCCTAATGAGAACAAGTGCCCAGGAGTGGTTGACATGTGGCATGGTGCTCGTAATGAGAACAAGTGCCCAGCAGTGGTTGACATGTGGCATGGTGCTCGTAATGAGAACAAGTGCCCAGCTGTGGTTGACATGTGGCATGTTGCCCCTAATGAGAACAAGTGCCCAGGAGTGGCTGACATGTGACATGGTGCTCCTAATGACAGGGCACATGTACAAGGCGAATATGGCCGTTACGTATTATACAGTTCAACAGTCTACTAAATATTGATTTGGTATTCGTTTTATGCCCGATAACAGGGATTTGAAGAAAGTTTACCTGATGGTTGTTTATCATGATCATTATGGAAAGCAAAAGTAGGCAAGCAGTGTTCGTCAAGTCATGAATGACCCTAGTCTGGCGTATTTGGAGCTATCTGAGTAAACCAGCACGTCGATATTACATCTGACCCAGACGTTATGACTTTTACCTGAGAGAAATTTAGTTTTAAATGTTGAGAAAAAAAATTTAAAAATGAAAATTTACTCATTTGAATAATGGGCTTTCGTTTAGATTAAGCAATACGCTATGTGAGTAATATATTACATGGTATAGCACAAGAAGTATTAAGTATACCAAAATTACACACGTTAGTTCCGAAGTAACAACCGAAAGTCAATCAGCGGCGCGCCTAGTCATGTTTGACACCGAGCAATGGGGCATAACTTAAGACACAAAAGGGACTTCCACTTGAAGATCTGGTCAGCCAAGGAGAGAAATGAAATGATGTGAACCAGTTGCACGAGTATCGGGTTACACCACAGCTGTGTCATTTTTACAAAGGAGGAAATATTTTGTGATACAATCCAAAAAGTTAACAGGCCCATGTTTCATGAAGCACAGTTTATAATAGCTACGTAAGCCCTTAACACCACTCCTGAACTGCCATGGCAGTATATGGTATGGAGATACGAAGTGATAAGGGACACTCAGCATTATGTATGATTCATAAAAGTTACCCCACTAATTTGATGTAGATTATATATTTTCGAATGAATCTGTCAAAGCGATGAATAACCAACGATATCATTTGCTTCAGACACATGTTCCGCAGAAGATGGCAAGGGATGTGAAGATCGGGTCAACAGTAAGTTCCACACCATAGTAAATAATCATCTTAGCACAGACCAGTAGTAACCACGGCCATCTAAATATGTCCACAATCTTAAAGGGCCAACTTGATGGCGTTGGTGGGAAGCTTCTGGGTCATTAAGCTGCGCTAACGCAGCGTACCTAAGCCATTTGAGGTAAGATACATAAATAGTATGGGAAAAGCCCGGAGGGACGGGGCGCATCCCAGCGATGTGTAATCCCCTGCCACTGGCCAAAGAACTTGAAGGTCTGCTCCAACAAGGAGAAAATTTTAATGATGTTAAGCAGTTGCAGATTATCGGGATGCACCTGTTTCATTTCCACGAGGAAGGAATTATGTTGTAATGCAATCAAAGGTTCTTGTTTCATGAAGCGCACTTAGTTAAGGAAGCCCTTTACAACGTACATTGTTAGGAGATATGGGGCCGTAAGCATAAATACAGTAAAAAGTACACTGTGGTTAAGCCTAGTCTTAGCGTTGTTCTTCATCTCTTCCCAGCACAGGAAAGTTGGTATGGATTCAAACAAGTGCAGCTGTTCACTGCGTAAGTAAATGAAGAATAACCTCTTTACTCGCGATATGTCTGAGGTAAAACGCGACATACGAGCAATGAATGGCGCGTTCGGACAACAGCGAGAGAGTTTAAATGAGGTGAAGGATAACCAAGACATATTGCAATTAGATATAGATGCAGTTTGTGAAAAAGTAAATCCTCTGGAAGAGCAGATCGGCCCTAATCAGGCAAATTCCGTGGTGGAACAAATGCCACGAGAGACTGAGAGATTGGCTACTCATGGAGGGACACCGTTATCTTCCATAATATCCCTGAAGTAGCCGAGTATTCTTTGAGTGGATGGAAACGGTTGATCTTCGAGAGCCGCACATCAGCTCTATCAAATAAATCTTGGTGACAAGGTTATATTGTGCGTGTGCATAGGCTGGGTAAATGTAAATCTGACGGTAAACCAAGACCTCTAATATGTAAGTTCCTGCTGTGGAGCGACAAGATGGATGTGATACAGGGTAAGGAGAAATTCACAGATAGGTGTGTCCAGCGATGTGACACTGAGACAACGGAATGCTGTGAAGGATTTGAGGGTAAACGTAAATCAGGATACTATAAAAATGGCAGGTTGGTATAGTAGACCGCATTTCACATGGCCTATTTAGCACGCCTATTAAGATCTGGGGTGAGAACATTGGTTATGCGACATGGCGTCGAGGCTACCCAGGTCACTCCCATGGAAACCGGAGCAAGAATAGGGCAATCACCGTAGGGGTGAATTATCGTTCTTGTCCTGGAATATTGAGGATCTGGAGTCTTTGTCTTATGATTCTGACTGTATTGAGTACATCCGAGGTTTTTATGGTTCTAGGCTTTGTTGAAACCTAGTGTAAACCCTCCGAGGCCGTACTATCCGAATTTTGGACTGACTGTGTTGCACTTTGTGTGCCGACCGTCCGGGGGCATATGTGTTTATACATTTGTCAATCTCTAAATGGTTTACCCCGGGTCATCAGAAAGCACCCTTGACCTTTCTTTAAAGTAAATGGCTCATTCTGAGCCTCTAAAGTGACACTGTGTATGTAAACAGTGCAACGAGAGTAAGTTCCCCCAAAACGTTATGTTATATCTCCCGTTATAATACACTATCCCAGTAATCAGGCGGACGCGCTACATCAAGGGTTAACGTGCAGGTGCAGTTGTGCGCTAATGGTTATTCGCAAAACTGAAAATCGATTGATTTTGAAAATTTCGTAAAAGGAGTCAACCGGATTTTCTACTGTTTATGTATTCACGTGATGCACCCTTGTACTCTGTAGCGGACAGAAGACAAACGATATTTTGGTGTTGAAGTACTTAGTTTTTGAGACGCTAGCGATCTGTCATTCTGATCGTTTCTGATCCTCGGAGAGAACTTCCATGCTCGTACATCAAACCTCAACTCCTTAACTGATCCAGATCGTTTCATCAGCTCTGATTTTGAAGAATATGCGCTAACTGATGTCAAACAAACATCTGAGGATAATGTGACAAACCAGTTTGGTAGATCGTTCCTTGATTTGTGTTCCGCTTTCAGTTTTTATCTTTTAAATGGACTGTTCTGCAGTGATGAAGTGAAGGGGGTATTTACCTATGTATGTCATAATGAGGCGGGCGTTGTGGGTTATTGCTTGGCTTCTAGCGGCCTACACGACTCTCTGTCTGCGTTCTCCATCGACGGTAGGTCAGAGTCACGCTACCTACCTCTTCCAGTTTCTCTTCGATATCACTGTTCCTCAACATGCAATAAAGTCATTGAATAAAAAAGATGGAACCATTTACTGCTACGTACTTTAAGGCTGAATTAGAATCGGAGCGCTAAAAACGCAGTATAGTAAGTGCCATTGAAATAACAACCGAGAATGTTAACCATGGCGTAAAATTCTTTTCCGAGACTGTATTAAGTACTGCAGATTGTTTTAAATTTAAAATTCTAGGGACAGACCCAATGTAAGTCGTACTTCATATAAATATCTAGGGGCGACATTTACGCCTTCCTTAAGACAGGGTAAATCTGTAGAATGTGTTGCGTTGCAGGGAAAACGGGCGCTTAATGAGGTGTTGTGCACCGTGTGGTACCTTGGCGATGTGCCGTACGCAGTGTTTTTCAAACGGTTTGATACCAAAATATTGCCCATACTTACGTAAGGCTCCGAAATATGGGGATTCCAAAGGTATGAGATGCTAGAAATAGTTCAATACTTAGCATGTAAAGAATTTTTACAAACGGGCAAAACCATCCCCAACCTGATGGCGAATATGGCCGATTTCCCCTGGTTACGACATACGACATACATTGTTCTAGTAATTGCTGGTATATAACACAAAGCACATGTGCAAATGATCGAAAATATCTGTTAAACTGTATTCAGACCTGTGCTTTTTCACAATAAATAAACTAAACTGAAATAAGCTTATTCTACGGTATTGGAGTGGAAGTGATTCTCTTCTCTTCTGCATTTTCACTCAAGCCTCGAAAACATGGCCCATGAAAAGACTGACCTAACGGGCAAAATATGTTATGCTGTATGATTTGTAAATGCAATCGTTGACTGTATTTCTGCCGAATGGATCCCCGATTAAATCACATGGCCAGATTGGTGCGCCTGAATACTGCGAAAGTGGTGGGTGTACGGCAATCTCCAAGGGCTGGTTTCCCTCGTCAGCATCAGGATCCTTCATCGTTGGTACACCCGATGGAAGTACATGTAGTCTGCTTATAAATCCAAACAGCAGCACTGTTTAGCTTCATACAGGTATTACTTACATCAGTAAATCTGTCGTATGTTGACCACAGAATAAGCTATTTCGTCGGTGTGCATACCACCCCTCATTCCAGGAGTAAAGGTCATAACCGCGAAGTTATACCTTGAATAAGCTATTCCTCCCTTACTCCACTTTTATGCATTCGGCTTATTGAGTGCACTTAGTCAACGGCCAGTTAACATTAAGTATGCTTCATTAAACTCACCCTTGTAAATTGATTACATATTTCTCAGTGAGACTGTCCATGTCGCAGTATTATCCAATGAATGCTCCAGCAATGATGAATTCGCAGCCAAATCTTGGGCCAAGTGGTCGAATTGCGCATGTGTAACCTATAATGACACCGGGCCTGTCAGTCCTGTGTCCTTGCTCTAAACTCTCAGTCAAGCCCCAAATGAGCCATCAAAGATACCGTTTTTAATAACCTTGGGTAGATGTATGCCCTGACTAGACATCGATCCCGGATCTACCAAACTCACATTTCTTCGTAAAACACAGATCTCGTGACTACGTGTAGCACCCAAAGCTGTTTGCAGTGATTATAGTGGCTGTGCAGCCAGTAGGAATTTCCCCGATTTTTGACCTGGTCATCCGAGTTCAAAACCCTTCTAACCATCTGAATTATATCGTCACCAAGGTTACAATCCAGAGGCTGTTTCTCAAAGGTCACTTACGGTGGTCTTAGACTTAGGCTTGAGTCATAACCGTTATAACATCACCGTTTCTCAAAACAGATCTCGTCGTGTCCCTTATTGAAGGTAACTTCGAAGTAAAACATATTGTTTTTATATACCGTTTACGTCCTGGAATTGTGCTGCTATTCAGCAAGATACTAATTTATCTCTTGAAATTCCATTTGGCAGATACAGCTGATAATAAGACCATTCCCGGAGGTAAGACAATGTCACGCCTACACACTAAAACAAATATTTAGTTTAGAAATGCGAAAATAACATTTTCGTTACACTTAATATACGGGTCCTGGTGTTTGTTCGTAAACACTACGAGAGAGATAAATTAAAGACGTGTTTATTATATTGACAGTAAATTGCACGCGCTGAAGCAGTTTTTAATTAGTTATCTGAAAACTTAATTGTACACTCAGCACCACAGGTAAATTAGTTATGTAAATACTGGAATTATCGACCATGCTCTAGGGATTAAATTAAATTTAGTTATTATAAAACTGACTTTTCGACGCCGCGCCAGGAATGATTGGTTATTTTATTGTTTTTATCACAGGCTGTTAATTTCGTCTGATTAAATTCGGATAAATTTAAATGAATAAAATGGAGTTTCAAAGCTCAGCGTATGATCGTTTTATATCAGTATCAGTGTCAGTCGACCATATAAAATACTGAGTTATTATAGCTAACATTATTTTTGCGTTTGTATCATTTTAGATAATCAACCAGAGAAAGCATCACGAATTTTTTTATGTGCCCGTGCAGTCGTTACTCATCTGTGTTGGGCCGTGGCAGTTGTTTGTGCTTTCCTACTTGGCAAAGGGGACATAAGTCTTATTAGAGACTCATGTAGGAATTTATTCGCATGCTGTGAGAATCGGCCTCTGTGTGGTAAGACAGCAATATTTAAAATGCCTTAAAATGAAACCAAAGCACCCATTATTCCTAACGTAGATCTTACATGTCATATGCAACTGTAATTCAAATAAAAGCGAACCGTCTTAATTTGAGCGGCCTACGTGGCTCAGTCGGTTAGCGCGCTAACGCAGCTCAATGACCGAAGCCTCCCACCAATGCGGTCGCTGTGAGTTCAAGTCCAGCTCATGCTGACTTCCTCTCCGGCCGTACGTGGGAAGGTCTGTCAACAACCTGCGGATGGTCGTGGGTTTCCCGGTTTTCTCCCGCAATAATGCTGGCCGTTATAAGTGAAATATTCTCGAGTACGGCGTAAAACACCAATGAAATAATTTTGAAATATAGACAGGTAATAATCTTACCCTGTCCCAAACTGTAGCTTCCTTCATATAAATTATGTTTAAATATAAAAAAGTGTAATCAGCATTAGCTCTAATAAGATTAGATAGCGTAACACACACTCTATCATCATTTTGTACCTGAATACGTCAAAGTTGTGTCAAAACGTCAAAAATTCATCACCCATATTATCGCCACTGTAAGAAGAATAATGGTAATAAGAAGAACCACTAATGTACTTTATGACATTCCATGGAATAGTGTATAACAACAAACCTTTAAAGCAAAATGTATAACTTTTTTTTTTATATCTCCACAACAGTTCGCGTAGCCTTATGTTTGGGGCTGGTCCTGGAAATAGTTGGTGGAATATGCGTGATCATCGCTTCCTGCACCTTCAGCGAATCAGCCAGTAAGTATTAGTCACACCCGCCTCATCCTTTTTAACTTTGTCTTCTCAAATGAGCACTAACATCATACATAATTTGTATTGTGAATGCAGTTAAAGCTGGTGGTGGTATTTGCCGTTTGTGTGTAAAAGTGTGTGGGTATGTGGAAGAAAGCGGATTTGAACACTCGACACGACGCGACCCGTCGTAAGCGAATTTTCACATTTTACCTAAGGTTTAAACTAAAAATCGGTACTACAGATTTTGAACATTTATATCGGATTGTTCTGTGTCTTCATTTAAAGTTAAAACTTTCAAGAAGTTTAAATATATTTGAAACTGCTCTTTTCCTAATTTCATTAAAACTAGAAAAGGTATCAAAAATTCGTGGGACCGTGGAAATATATAGTTTCCCAGATCCTAAGGGACTTTATTCATCAAGTGATCCGGCAAATCAGGTGATTCGTGTAAAATAAGTATCCCGTCAGCCTGGTTGAAAACGTTTCCAACGAAAGGTTTTTTTCTGCTAAACAGATTGATGTATCCCAAAAAATGAAGGTACTACTGGTTTGTGCTAGAAGTGTAGAAGTGGGATCGCAAGGGAAATGGATCTGTCAAGATAACAATTAATTGATACAATTTTACGGTAAGGTATATGTTTAGAAATAGGGAGAAACTGTTGACTCAAGGATGGCTCAAACACTTCATCAGCATTTCTTCAGTTGCAGAGACAGGAATTGGCCTTGGGATAATTGGTACACTGCTTCTGGTGATAGCAACTATAGCTGCTGTAAAATGTCGCCCAGAGAGAAATAACGATACAAGCGACCATGCTAGAGACAATGGTGGAGATGAACCAGACTCTGGAGAAAGTCATGCCAGTATGATGCAGTGAAATCTGGTAGCTTGGAAATTAAAATTACGAAGACAGCCATCATTGTTACATTATCAACAGAGCGTCTCAGTTGGCGGTATAAGTTCAACAAAAAGGATCTCTACCATTTCGCATGAAGTTTTATCTATTTACGTAAAGTATTTTTTTATACTCCTTACATTTTTTGAAAGGTTTAACTCGACAGTGAGTGAGTTATTACACATTATACTTAAACGGAAAAGAAACCAGAAAAATGTTATAAGCCAAGAGAACGGATCTTTAGATTCGTTGTAGAAAATATCATTACTAATATTTTTATGTGTTTTCAGCGAACTAAAGCGAGAGACCCCAAACAAAGGAAATCATGATGAGCGAAAAGACCAACAAAATACCATCACTTGTTTCTTAAAAGTTTTTTCAGCAAATCAAATGTCGTCGAATATTTGTATGGAAGGTGTTATGGGCCACATTGATAAGATTGGTTCATCAGTGACGTCAAGAAATCTTTTCCCTGCCCCTGAAGCAGAACTTTATTTTCATATTGTTTTTTCGTATACAGGCACAGGTGTACGGTTCACAGAACTGTGTACAGAACTAAACATGGAGATGCACAAAAAGGTGTCGGACGTCACGTTTTGGTTCATAAAACCCATCATACAATCCAAACATTCGGCTGCATTTAATTTGGTGAAAAACATCTAAAATATTGAGTGAAAGTTTATTCAAATAAAGTTTTTAATGATCCTTTACCCATCATAACTTCACTGCATTTCCAGTCTTTTTAAATTCACTTAAATGTTTGGATTGGAAATAAAGATTTGTTTTCCTTTTCGTATATATACCGGAAAAAAGACGTGTGCACTGCTTGAGGACAAGGCCACTACTGAGTTGTAGAATCAGTCCATGATTTGGTGACTCAAGACACTTGTCACTTCAGTCACTAGGACACACCAGGTACGGGTTCAAACCCGACTCTGGAAGGATCTTTCGCTGCTTGTGGGGCTTGGTGATAATCAGCGAAGGGAGATCCTGAGCTCGTTTGCGCAGTCTAACAGTTTGACTAGGGTTGAAAACCAAACATGGTCCGTAGTATAGTGTGCATTTTGACGTCATAAGTGGGAAGGCTGGCCATAACTTGCCAAAGGTTAGCGGTTTACCCCAGGCCCTCCAGTTTCACCCCATCCATGGCATAAGTGTAATCGCCATCGTATAAGGAGAAAATGTCTAGTATGGCGTTAAACAACAATCAAGTAAACAAATAAATAAAACAACTAGGGACGTCTATTGTCGCTGAAAATGTTTGGAACCAGCCGTATATAGAAAGTAGTCCATCTGTATGGTAGCACGGCGAGTCTGCGACATACAAGTTCGTAAGTCGGTTAAGACTGGACGTTAAAGAGATGGTTCCTGCCGGCCTCTGTCCAGTTTCCTCCATCCATACACCATACAAAGAGCGGTGGTTCCTACCGGCCTCTGCCCAGTTTCCTGCACCCATACCCCAGAAAGAGGGAGACGGTATCAACCGGCATCTGTCCAGTTTCCTGCGCACATACACCAGATAAAGGGTGATGGATCCTACCATCCAGGACCCTGTCCAGTCTCCTCTGGACAACAAGAAACAATGGACAGATGTGGACAATAGACCACACAGATAAATCCCATAGTACTTTAGGCTGGAAAGAATATGCGATGATTATTAGATCAAACTAAATTTAAAGAAAAGCCAATAAAAGTACAATATCACATAAGGCGGTGGTTCCCATGGGACGCCATCAAGTTAATTCAAGTTAATACACTACACAAAATGGCGATGGTTCTTATCGGAACATGTCCAGTTTCGTCTGTTCAAGCACCAGACAAAAGGGCGATAATTCCTACCTGATTCTGTCCAGTTTCCCCCGTCCATGCACGTGACAAAGGGTAATGGTTCCCATCGGACCCTGTCCAGTTTCCTACGGCGATACATCTGACAAAAGGCTGTGCTTCCTACCGGTTCATGCTCAAAGTCCATACACCGGGGAACAGATTGTATCTCCTATCGGACTTTGTCCGGTCTCCTCTGTCCACCCACGTAACGAAGAACGTTAGTTCCTTTCGGAACCTGGCCAGATTCCTCCGTCCATAAAATTGACAACGTTCGTTGTTGTCTGAAAAACTGTATCTGAAAATATCTTTACACAATTTTTTAGATTTTTTTTCTTTTAACAAATTGAACGCAGTAAAATATTTTATTGCATGGTGGGCTTTGTGAACCACATTAATGATGTGGTTCTCCAGAGACGTCACACAACTTGTTGTACATCTTCTTGTATTCGGATCTGAAAAAAGTTCTTTTGACGAGTACTTCTGTGATGTTTGTCTGTGTACAAAAACGCTAACATAACATTTAACTCTTAACTTTCGGACCACAGGAAAGTCAACGTGACGTCACTGGTGGAAAACGTCATCAGTAAGGCCCATAAAACCCTCCGTGCAATCCAAACATTTGACTGCGTTTACTTTGGTGAATGACGATATTTTCAGATACAGTTTTTAATGATCTTTTCACTCACCATAACTTCATGTTTGGAGGTTCTTTCCCTTTAAATAATAGTAGCATGTCACCACACAGTCAAAAGATGTTCGCCCACGTTTGAGATCTATCAAAAAACTTAAAAGATAAAGAGGTGTCCTCTTCATACATCGGACTTCACGGTATCTTTGAAGACGTTGCTACCTACAGGTTGTGAAAAAAAAGTATTGTTTCTTCTTAGCTGTACAAATCAGCAGTTTATAGGAAAATATGGACTGTCTCTGACTGATCAATTTATTGAATGTATTTATGTATTGATTTATTTATTTGAACGGCTTTTAAGACGTACTCAAGAATATTTTACTTACATGTGTGCGACGGAGGTGGGAGGTGTGAGGTTGCAGGAAACCGCCATGCCCGGGGGAAACCCTCGATCATCCGCACGGTTTGTCAACCATCTTTGAGCTGTGTCTGCTGGAATTGACGTCATTACATTTTGTCCCCTTGGTAATCAGGAGGTGGAGACTAGGGGTAGTAACCAAAATAAAATTCTGAAATTTTTTCAGAGGGTGAAAAATAACAGTGCAGATCAGTATAGAAGTAACTGATTAGCCTGCAATATCTGTGTGGCTGTACTATACAGACAGTGCTTAAAACACTCATTTCGGAGGCAAGTTAAATTTAAGACTTATCTGCATGAATTACACTTGTGTAACCTAGATACACCCGTTAAAATAAGGCGGTCATCGGTTCATGCTAACTGTATACCTTCACCTTTACAAATTTCTGTACACTAAACTACGCCGAATACATAGCTTAACACTTACTCAAAATATATTTCAATATCCCAACGTCTGAATGCATTTATCATCACACTGTGTACTTTAGTAGAGCTATACTTTGACATTTTGCAAGGATGGAAAACCTTCTGTAATAGCGGATAAATTGAAGATGCTGACGACCGATGGGCTGTGACGTCAGTATAGCTTAGTCTGAGGTTCCATACGGCCACAAGTATATAATCTAAACTCCGAGAAGCTGATTTCTGCCACAATACCATTACATATGATAAACATGTCGACATTCGCCTTAAGAGATATATATAGGCTGAAGTACATCGAATTATAGCCTCGAGCTTGCACGAAATATATTTTAATATCCTTAGCAACGGCGGCTGAAAGCATTTATCACCTACTTTGAAATCAAGCAAGGACCCAAAAACTTTGTATAACAATGGAGACTCACGAGTGGTGTATAATATTCTACAACCTGCACGTAACTTTACGCCAGGCTCCGTACGGTTACGAACATGTAATGAAAATACTGGTAAAATGCTTCCTGTCTTTATACTACATTAAAAAAAATACATATAAGCAGTCAGCTTTAGAAACATATGTAGGATAATGTACATGGAATTAATTTTAGCTTCATAATATACTTGAAAGTATGTAGGGAGCCAAAACCTTGTGTAACTACGCAGGTAGCAAAGAGGCTCACGAGTGGACTCCTTGCTAGAACGCTACATAGCTTAGTTAAGGCCCCACACGGTTACAAGTATTTGGCTAAAATACTGGCAAATTGCTTTCTGCTACAATATCAGTGCAAATAATAATTATTTCTATTAACCATAACATCTCGTTCAGGAGAGAGGTATCAGTATATTTTCCCGTTAACTCATTATCTCGGAAACAAGTCTGATTAGTTTTATGAATAACTTCCTTACTTTATGACAACCATCTTGGCACCTGCAATAATTTATTCAGATTATTTGATCATTTGCCTTTGCAAGAGGGATATGCTATCTACAGCCAAAACACAATCATTTTTTTCCTTTATTTTACTTGATTTCTAACATTTATAATCTTCGAGATTGTAATTAAACCTTAAAGCAGTCTGCTGTTATGAGTCATTTAAGCCGTCTGTCTAATTTTCCTCGACATACTATTTAAGAATAGGAAAAGTTTTTGATGCGATATGTAATGCAGTTTTATCTGATGTACTTTTCTATGCAGCACAGAGTGACTGTGGCATTTAACTTACACAATAGACACCTGTCACAAGCCATGTAAGGTGCTCCAAAGCAAATCAGTACTGGGAGTTATTTCTTACCTTATATCTGCATTGTCCGGCTTAGGTAATTAAGTCTTAAGTACGTGGGGAAGGGAGGGCGTTTTCTGACATACATGTGGGTAAAGACATAGGTAATGTTAAAGTAGTACGTGTCCACATTATGAAGCAGACACCCAATCCCCAGTGGTAGTCAACCCTCTGGACCAGGCACCCAATCCCCAGTGGTACAAGTCAACCGTATGAACTTGTTACCCAATTCTCAGAGATACAAGTCAAACTTGTGGACCAAGAGCCCAATCTTAGCAGTGCATGTCAGGTTTCTGAACTAAACACCAAATCTCCAGTAATACATGCCAGAAACCAGTTACCCAGTCCTTATTAGTTCATGTCCACCGTCTGAGTTAACCACTCCCCAGTAGTACATATATTGCATACTTGCGTACACAAAGAAAGACGCAAACTTGTACAGTTTTATACTTATATTAACAGAATCACAGAGCAAACCACACAACTGTGCAAAGAACGGGCAAATTATGAACAAGCGTACAATGAACAAGCTAGCGATAAACAGCCCGTAATATAACACATATCAGCTCAATGAGCCAGACATCTAATCCCAATTGGATTAAGTCTGAACCAGGCTCCCAGTTCCCAGTAGCCCATTTTAACCCCCTGAAACAAGCACCCAGTCCCGAGTAGAGTAATGTAATATAACATGCGCCCAAAACAATAAAATTGTATTGAAAACACTTTTACTCATGACTTGCTGGTTCATTAAAATCAAGTAAAATAAACGTGTGAATTATACAACAATAATCAAGAAATGGAAATACAATGTGCCTGTGTTTATAACTGATGTTTACCTGAAGTGACAGCCACGCGTTGACTGAAATCCGAATGCCATGTAAGTTAATACACACACAGGCCATACGTTTACAACAAGCTTGATATAGAAAATTGAATACATTTGGCGCATAACCCGCATTGTCTTCACGGAAATATCAATCCTACATACATAAAAGAACATAAGAACAAAAATTTTCTGCCCTATCCGTTCACGCTAAAAAAGAAAAAAAAAGACAAAAAGATACTTTTGGAGAGTTTTTCAATGATAAAAAAGAGTATGTAACCAGTTATAGACACTATAGGGGTAATCCTGAACTAGCTTTAAATTCAACAATTTTACTAGGGTGCGATTTCAGCGGCGACAACTTGACTACAAAAGGACGGTTAAATGACACACTCCACAATGAAGAAGTCCAAAAGCAAAATCTTGATAGTTAATAGATCTGGGATTAAAATAGTAAATACAAAAAATATCTACCGCTACAAAATACTGAAATCAAATACCGTCATAGTCGCAATGTTAGAAGATAATATTTAAACACAGATATTGGTATTAAGGGACACACGCGGGTGGGCTACACTGAATTGACGGGCGACCTTTTGAGTCTGGTGATCAGGCATCATCGAAATGGCTATTTGTGAAGGTTCGCCCCTGATTTGCACAGTTAGCAGTTTTGCGCTGCGCTAACAGCCTTTTGGTCTTGTTATGTGCACCACTGGAAGATCCGAGATCTGACAAGCGACGAGGATCAACGTGACTATAGTCTCGATAGCGAATTAGCTTTCACCGAGTGCGTTTCCGGGAGGTCGGAACTTCCGTAGTTTCTTTGTCAGGTGAGGTATCCCAAGAGGAAAAAGGTGCTGTCGACTTCACATCTTGATGAATGCACGGTTGCTTTATCGTAACCGTAATAGGAAAATACGGTTCATGGCACGGTTTGCGCACATAAGCGACTTTCAGTCTATCCATATGGAAAGGACTTTTCACACGTTTCTTTGTCTTCGTGTCGCCCAGTAAAACAACGTGATGTCACTCCCTCAATGACGTACGGACCACAGTATTTAGGCTGTAACTTACGACCGTGACCCGTTGGTTCATCAAGATACCCATAATCACCTGCAGAAACATGTGTCGGTTTCATGCGTCAGGGGACATGTGTGACGTCGAGCGTATATCATCTCGAAGGGAGAATATCCCTGGTAAGAACTCACGGGCGAGTTGATTGCAAATACAACGGCTGGCAGCTGCTCATCCCATGTCGTAATTGATCTTAAGGATGCCGTAAGTCGCTTATGTGCACCAAGGCAATGGTGCATGTACGCTGGGGTACACTGCAAAGGTACCTCACTCAATTTATACACACCCTTTGTGATCTCGGCTGTGAACTCAGATCCAGGATCCGAAATAAGGGCTCTACATGTCCAGACAAGTGGTAAACAGGCAAAATAGCACAGTTGTCAGTATGCAAGCGTCCTTGTTTGCCAGAGGAGCGGTGTACAGATACCGACTATACATGTCAGTGACCATGAACACATAAAGATAACCTTGAGAGGTGAAGTGTAGTTTGCAGAATAAACCCAGTTACCAAATTTCAAACGGAGCACTTGGCGTTGGATACGCCGTGATTCAAGATTTGGCATGGGCCTGTATCATTTTCCCCAGCTGACACAGATAACATAACTTGACATAATCCCAAACAATTTCACAGATGTTTCTAAAAGAAAAATGTCCTTTGATTTTGTCCAGTGTGTCGTTTACACCACCATGCCCAGCAAATGGAGAATCGTGAAAGAGTTTTAACATAGTGTTTATCACAATTTTGATCAAAGCAAGCTGATTATGTTTCAAATCCTTAGTCCTTTTCGATTTGGAAATCTCGGAATGAAACAAAACAGTAAATTAAAAGTAAAATAAACACAATAACAAAAGCCTTTCAGAATAATCCGACGTGCTTCTTCCCGGAAATCGGGAAACTTTCCAGAGTGTAAATTATTCAACGTAGAGCTAATATCATTATCCATAGCTTGTATTTAAGCAATGCTTTCAATGCTAGAATCTCCCTTGGAAAAAGAGCAAGCTGGTGACCTCTGCACGCTGTGATTGGTGTAAATTCTGGTCATGAACGACTGGCATCGTTGCCATGGGATTTAAGGCTTCAGTGTCCGCATCATACACATCAGCTTTAACCTCATCCGAAAAACTTACACATTGTTTCTCTGGTTGAGCTGAACAGGTTGCTACAATCACGGGCTGCAATGCAACGGGTGGCGAGTTTTCATCCACTGAGGTGTCATTCAACCGAATTAACTCTTTTAGTTGAACCCCTTCGGACATGAGAATCGACTGAGATATCTCCTCTCGTACATATGGAAAATACGGGTCCTCTTCATCGGGACTGAGTTCCGCGGATCCAAATTCAGCGTTTGGGTAACAGCGCTACAGTGCGTCAGAGACTTGCATCTGCGAGGATAGCTTGTATTCAATCTCGAAATTGAACTGTTGAAGAATTGTCATCCAGCGTTCATAGAAGGCGCTGCGACATTTATTTTGAAACAGAGGTTTCAAAGCCTGGTGATCGCATTCTAGCACAAACTGGCGGCCTTGTAAATATGAAGTACAATCAGTAACAGCTGCAACCATGCCGAGAAGTTCAAGTTTGGTTCGGCCGTATGAGCGCTGCCACAACAAACCGTATAACATGAACAGCGTCCTTGTCTGGATAGCGTTGATACAGCATGTATCCAATTTCACGACTTGAATTATCCACAGTCAGATAAAACGGCAAATCATATCTGGGAAACGGCAATGCGTCAGAGTTCACTAGAGCTCGTTTTGGCGCCGCAAACGTTTGTGAAGGTTCACGTGTCCACAAAACGGCACATTCCTCTTCAACACATTATTCAAAAAGGCAGTAACAGTATAGTTACGTATACACTTTCTGAATCAATTCAGTAGTCCCATGGCTGTACGAAGATGACGCAAAAATGTAGGTTCGGGAAAGTCTTGGGTATACATTTTCTGAATCAATTAAGTAGTCCCATGGCTGTACGAAGATGACGCAAAAATGTAGGTTCGGGAAAGTCTTGGGTATACATTTTCTGAATCAATTCAGTAGTCCCAAGGCTGTACGAAGGTGGCGTACAAATGTAGGTCCGGGAAAGTCTTGGGTATACATTTTCTGAATCAATTCAGTAGTCCCAAGGCTGTACGAAGGTGGCGTACAAATGTAGGTTCGGGAAAGTCTTGGGTATACATTTTCTGAATCAATTCAGTAGTCCCAAGGCTGTACGAAGGTGGCGTACAAATGTAGGTCCGGGAAAGTCTTGGGTATACATTTTCTGAATCAATTCAGTAGTCCCAAGGCTGTACGAAGGTGGCGTACAAATGTAGGTCCGGGAAAGTCTTGGGTATACATTTTCTGAATCAATTCAGTAGTCCCAAGGCTGTACGAAGGTGGCGTACAAATGTAGGTCCGGGAAAGTCTTCGGTATACATTTTCTAAAAAATGTATTAAGTAGTCTCATGTCCCAGGAATATAGCAGAGGACTGAGAAAAGGAACACTCTCTTGGTCCAAGCTTGAGACCAGCATTACGCAATGGACCAAAAACCCGGTTTACGTCAGCAAGGTGTCCGTGAAATGTTTCTGACGGAACCAACACATCGTCTTTATAACATAAAACTGACTGAAACTTCAGACCATAAAGGACTTTGTCCATGAGAAGCTGGAAGATATTTTGTAACGCACGGAGGTCCATTGGAAGATGTGTGAACTTATAAGTTTCAAAATACGTGTTAACCGCAGTGTATGTACTTGGACGATTCAGGACTAATTCCCACTTCGCAAAACCCAGAACTAGGATCAACTGAACTAAGAAAAATTGGCGTTTGTGAGGACACGCCCTCAATTACTTCCTGTCAATCCGATATGTCGTAATGCACAGCCAATGTTTGACTGTTCAGGTGCCGGAAATCGCAACAGAACCGGTACATGAATAAAGCCACTTGCTTAGATCCAGGAATAAGACCATAAGTTGGATTTCGTTTAGTCACAAGCACAATTGAACTGGTGACAGACAAGTCTTCAGTTTCATCTACTGGAGCTATAACACCCTGTGCCAAAATTCATCCAACCGATGCCTGAAACAACGACCACAGCCTTGGTAGCTAAAATGTGTTTCAATACACGGTTAGCCTGAGTACAAATTCCATGTAAGCCTATACAAAGTGTGTTCGGAACCCAAGCTTTTATTACTGTTTTAATGCGCGGTGGCAAAGTAACAGATTTCCTACAACGCACCTTTTCCACTTTTTTCCATTTATATTTTGGATGACTGAAATCTAAACTGAAGCCTTGCCGGCTAATGAATGTAGTTCCTAATATCAAAGGTTGCGACGTCCACCTTAACGTATGAACAGTGATTCTGTCATGACCAACCGGCAACGTGACATTCAAATTAGCGGTGAGGAGAACATCAACATGTTGATCATTTTCTAACACATTGTTTTGAAAAAGACAAAGTAGCAATACTTGGCTAAGTGTAGTGGCAATAAATTCTACAATTCTTCCGACCCGATTCTGCACACACTACGAAGCAACATTCGTCGAGATCCCTCTCCCCCCTCCAAAAAAAACATCTCAAAGGACACTGATAATCAATATGACCGCTCACCGGTGAGAATTTTGTTAAAGATTATCACCATATTGCATACTTGCGTACACAAACAAAGGCGCAAACTTGTACAGTTTTACACTTATATTAACAGAATCACAGAGCAAACCACTCCTTCCCGCAAACCTGTCACAATGCTATCTTCTAAATCTACTTTCACTGATCAGAAAGCTCTATCAATCAAGTCACGTGATTTAAGTAATACGAAGTATAACAATACACAAATGTGCAAAGAATAGACAAATTATGTACAAGGGTATAATGAACAAGATAGTCATAAACAACCTGTAATATAACACATATCAGCTCTAAGAGCCAGACAATCTAATAGTAATTGGTTCAAATCTGAACCCGGCTCCCAGTACCCAGTAGTACATTTTAACCCTCTGAACCAGGCACCCAGTCCCGAGTAGTTTATGTTCACCCTCCGAAATAGCGGCTTCCCAGTATCTGCTCTGCGAACGAGACATCTAATCCCAAGTAGTACAAGTCTGAACCAGGTGCCAAGCCCCCAGTAGTAGCCTACACGTCAATCCTTTGACCTAGGCACACACTCCCCAGCAGTACGTCAGCCGTCCGGGCTAGACACCTAATCCCCAGTAGTACATATGAATTCTATGAGCACAACACTTAATCCCAACTGGTACAAATCAACCCCCTGAGCCAGGAAGTCAATCCTCAGTAATACATCTCAACCCTGTGAACCAGGCACCCAGTCCCCAGTAGTACATTCAATCCCAGTAATAAATTTCAACCTTCCGACCTGGACATCCACGCCGCAATAAGAGATGTCTGCCCTTTGACCCAGGAAGCCAATCCTCAGCCAACATATAACAATGTTCCGAACCAGTTACCCAGTCCTCAAGCCAGGCACACAACAATCAACCAACACTTGGCAACCCCCTGAACCAGGCACTCAATCCTTAACAACCATATGTCAGCCCTCCGAGCAAGGAACAGAGGCCTCAACCAGCACGTCAACTGTCGGAGCCAGGCCCCAAACTTCATCCAATAGGTGTAAACACCTCTGAAGCAGGAACTACGTCCTCAACCAAGGGATGTCAACCCTCTAAATCAAGCATCCATTCCTCAACTAACACATGCCAACCCTGCGTCCATTTTGGTCAGGCAGCAAATCCTCAACCAAAACATGTCCACCCACTGAACCAGATACCCAATCCCCAAACAAGAGATGTTAACTGCCTCTGAGGAGGCATCCAATCCTCAACCAACACGTCAATCCTCTAAACCAGGCACTCCATTCTCAACCAACACATGGCAATTGTCTCGACCAGGTACTTAATTCTCATGTAACACATGGCAGTCCTATGTACCAGGCGCCCAATCCTCAGGCAAAACACTCTCAGCCAGGCACCTAATCCTCAGCCAACACATGTCAGCCCTCTGAGCCAGGTTCCCAATCCTAAACCGACATCTGTGAACCCTCTGCCCCAGAATCGCCATCCTCGACCCACACATGTCAGGCCTGTGAGTCAGTCACCGAACCCTCAAGCTACACGTGTCAGCCGGGTCCTCAATCATCAACAAACACATGTTAAACGTGTCAAGCACGAACCAAATCCTCAACCGACACCTGTGAACCCTCTGAACCAGGCTCCCAATCCTCAACCCACTCATAGCCCTCTCAACCAGGCGCCCAATGCTTAAGCAACACATATCAACTGTCTGAGCCAGGCACCCAATCTTCGAGGAACACGTCAGCCCTGTGATCCAGGCACAGAATCCTCGAAAAACACCTGTCAACCGTCTCTGTCAGGCACCGAATCCACAACCAACACATGTCAACCCTTTGAACCAAGTACCCAATGCTTAAGCAATACATGTCCTCCCTCTGAGCGGAGCGCCCAATCATCAACCAACACGTGTTAACCGTCTGAAAAGCAAGAACCAACACGTCAACCCTCTCAGCCAGCCTCCCAATTCTCAGCCCACACATGTCCACAGTGTGATGCACGCTCCCAATCCTCAACCAGCCATCCTCAATACTCAACCAACGTAGGTTCACCAATCCTCAACCATCACATGTGAACCCTCTGAGCCCGGCGCCCAATCAGTCCACACGTCAGCCCTATGAACCAGGCACCCAATCCTCAAGCAACACGTGTTAAAGGTCTGAAACACGCACCAAATCCACTCACCGAGCCAGGTTCCCCACCCTAAACCAACACGTCAACCTTCTGAAGCAGGCTCGCAATTCTCAAATCACACGTCAGCCCTATGGGGAAGGCACCCAATCCTCAACCTACTCATGCAATCCCTCTGAACCAGGCTATCGATCCACCAACCAGCACATGTCCACCCTCTGAACCAGGCTGTCGATCCACCAACCAGCACATGTCCACCCCCTGAGCCAGGCTATCGATACACCAACCAGCACATGTTAACCCCCTGAACCAGGTACCCAATCTTCAATCAGCACATGTCCACCCTCTGAGCCAGGCTATCGATCCACCAACCAGCACATGTTAACCCCCTGAACAAGGTACCCAATCTTCAATCAGCACATGTCCACCCTCTGAGCCAGGCTATCGATCCACCAACCAGCACATGTTAACCCCCTGAACAAGGTACCCAATCTTCAATCAGTACATGTCCACCCTCTAAGCCAGGCTCTTAATCATCAACCAACACATGTTAACCGTCTGGACCAACACTTATCAATCCTCTGAGCCAGGCACCCAACCCTCAACCAACAAATGCTGACCGTCTGAACAAGGCATTCAATCCTCCGCAAACAGTCCTCCGAGCCAAGAACTCAAGCTTCAACCAAAACACGCCAACCCTCCGAGCCACGCATCCAATCTTCAACCAACATGTCAACCCTGTGAACCAGGCACACAATTTTCAACCAACACATCTTAATCCTGTCAACCAGGTACTTAATCCTCAACCAACACATGTCAACTCTCTAAACCAGGTACCATATCCTCAACCAACACTTCAGCACAAGATAACTTGTAGTTTACTATTTTCATTAACTTTTAACAGTGAGTAAATATTGTAAGCTCTAAAAATATTGACCAACCAGATAAAATCTTAGGTGGATATGTCTATCTGCAGTAAATTGTGTCGTTACTGAGGATGAGGCGTGTACTTGACCTGAGGTGTATAAGAATGACAAACCACCTGACTAAAGTCACACCAAGGCCGTTGGGAGCAATCAAAAGGCAGGACCTCGTTTTCTGTGGCTACAAAGTCTTTTATAGAGACTGTGCGGTTAACCAGTTTGCTGATGAATGCCTGAATTCTTTTTGTTTTAATTCAGCGTTGGTTTTCTCTCACTGGGCACACCGCTTTTCTCAAATCAAAAGTATTACCGCCAGTATGTCAGTGGAACAATGTTGAGTCAAGCGTTCGACGGCGATCAGAGAAATCAAGATAAATGAATGGTATCAAAAAGCTCGCCAAAAACGATGACACTGGGTTTATTCGGACAAAATTACACATTTAAACAAAGGAAAAAGTCTACAATCAATATCAAATCAAGCATTTAAATGAAAACTGAATAACGCAAAACAAAGCATAGAAGATGTAGACATCTAAAGAAAAGTATTCATGCAAATACAATTTGTCGAATAACTGTGACGACCCTCTTGCTAAACCTTCGGGGGGAATTGTTCATGTTAGATGTACAGTTTATTTCCTGGTAAACCCTCTTGATAATTCCTGTGCGCACAGCATGTGTTTCACAGAATCTGTATCTCGGTATACAATATACACTCTACAATAAAGTTTTATGTTTCCTGTGGTCGGCACAGGCTTTAGTACATGCTAACTCTGGACTTTCGATACACAAGTCCGACAATTATATCAATATTACAACCTTGTCTGAAAATACTACTACGACTATGCATTAGCATCTAGTCAGTTCTAGGCAATGCATTTCATTGCTTACCGTTTGGATGTAAGCTTTATACAAGTTTCACCTGACACCCACTCATATACATTCGTATCAGTTACAAGTAAAAGAGTTACCCACGTAGTGTTTAACCCAAATGTAAGGTGAGTCAATAAAAGATCATATGTAAGAAATCACTGACGTAAATGTACAAAAGATGTGTAAAATTCTAAGTGAACAAAAACATTATACAGTTGTCGCATCTGTGTATATTACAGAATATATGGTACATAAAATATGGGATTAAAACGAAAGACCATTCCCAAAATACGGCCACAATCAAGGATACACCATGTATTGCTATAGTTTTAGGTATATTTGTGAAGATGATTCGACAAAGTTGTACATGTATTGCGTTTAAGGTTCTTTAAACTTTAACACTTGGATAAAATACTTAAGGTTTCATAAATTAATATCGAGAGAGGTTCCAGTGAACATGTCCTATTAAACCAACATTTAAACCTTATCGTTAAGAATATAGATATAACTCACTGATCTTAGTCTAAATGGAGTCATTAATTTTAATTTATATCACTCTGTTATTAAAGAGTAATTGTAATGAAATACCATCACTGAGATGTTAGTATACTTTCCACACCAGGTTTTGTTCAGCTGTCAGGTGGTATATATGATCAACATGTCAGAAGCCACCCACATTGGCTCTTTGACTTTGGATTTACCTGGAAGTCAGAATACATGTATGTTCGTCAAAATGGTTTTACCTGTCATAGAGTACAATTCTTTATTATACCGAAAAATCGCACATTGTAAAAAAGAAACAAAAACAAAAACGCACTATCATACAAAACCCACATTATCGTACAAAACCCCACATTATCGTACAAAACCCCACATTATCGTACAAAACCCCACATTATCATAAAATATCGTGAAATATTGCACAAAATGTCAAAAATATGATATCGGTTATATACTTGCTACATACGTCTAATATACAATACTGATATCAGTCATGGTCAGAAAATCAACTTATGTTTTATTATTGTTTGAAAAACAACGCAATTGGCTAAAATATAAAATGTAAAAAAGGCAACATTTCATTTATCTTATTTTATGTTTTTACAATTCGAAATGAATTGGTTCAGAACTAAAAAGCGATGAGTAAAAATTGAGACTGTTACCATACATTTACCTCTTCTATGGTGATTAATAATTGCCTAATGTTAAAAAGAACATCAAAAGTACAAAAAAGCTTTCGAAAGGAACTCTTTCCTTCTTTAGGTAAGTGACCATCTGCACAGTGGCACGTGCAATGGCGGAAATCATACGCTGTAAGGGTTCATACATAGACAAATCTACCTTAATGAATTTAACCTCCCTAGCATCTATTTTTCCAAACCTTATTGCCGTTATTATAATTCCTCTTCAATTTAATGTTGTCGGCACTTATCTTCTGAAATTTATTGTTTTTAGCATAGTTTTTTTTTTTTTAATTTGAAGTTGTTAACATATGTCCTCGTCAATTTACCTTCGATCATCTTGTATTTAATTTTGTTGGCATCGACATCTTAAATTCAGTGTTTTGCAATATTTGAATTTATTCAATTTATTTGAAGTTTTCTTGAATTTAATACAATCGCTACAACTACAACATATCCGAGAGGGTTGGGGATTGGCAGCTATACAAATGTTATATTAAATCATTTCTATTTGGCTTTACATGTACTTTTTTCTCCCAAATGAAGATAAACAAAATCATCGCAAAAAAATAAAATAACTTAAAATAAACTAAAACGTTACTTGACACAAGCACTTGTATCAATACAGTCAAATCTAACAAATATTTTCAAAGTGCCTGTTTGCATGTCATAGAATTCAATTCTCCCATGACGATCACACTAGGTATTAGTGTAAAACTGGGCGTGACTTTTACAATCACACTGATCGTCATCTGTAGTGGTCGATGTCGCTGGGGGTCTAGGTTCAGATGGAGAATCGGACACTTGACCAGCTGCGATAGATTGAGCATTGAGCAATTTTAACACTTCAGCAGCAATCTCCGACGCCGATGGAAATATCTGGTCAACAGTTCCAGTAGATGCAGGAGGAGGTGAATGTCTAGCGACGTCGACTGATCGTTCCAGGGTTCTGCCGGATGTAGCTAGAGGCGACCGAGCAGTACCACTGACCAGAAATGCCGGGAATCCCGGTGGTCTTCTCATCCCGACAGGGCTCGGCTTGTCCGTCTCTGGGGCAACCATATAGGTACTGGTCCCGCTCAAAGCCGCCGAGGGCTGAACAGGATCATCGCTCGAGGTTGCCAGGGAACGAGAAGGTCCAGCCTGTCTGTCTTCCCTTGACACGCCTCCCCTCGTGTCCGGATGCTCGGCCACTACAGTTGCGACGGGTTTCTTCTTACAAGGCGGAGCTATTAGTGAGAACAAATGGAGAAATACTCCTGGTATTGGAGGTATTATTTTAGCATATATCGCTTCACAGAGCATCGATTCCAAATTGAAAAGTCATTAATGGACAACAATATTGCCTCGGTATTTAATGATTAGCATGACAGAAGAAAACAAGATAACCATCGTATTTAATGATTGCAAAGAGACATGGTTAGATATGCAGACTTATTCT
The DNA here is from genome assembly GCA_016165875.1 of Acanthopleura granulata. Classification (NCBI taxonomy): domain Eukaryota; kingdom Metazoa; phylum Mollusca; class Polyplacophora; order Chitonida; family Chitonidae; genus Acanthopleura; species Acanthopleura granulata. Next base: position 983,684 of record JABBOT010000060.1, on the reverse strand, counting down.
GGTCACAAAGCAAAGAGCCATGAACCCGAAGCAGGGTACATTTACTACGCACGAACAGAACTTCTTGCAATAATAGCCACGTGTACTAGATCCACATGGCGTCAGATTTCGTGTTGTGACAGCTAGAGGCCAAGCGCAGAAGAATCTCAAGATGCCCGAAAGTACTGGTTTAATTTCGCACTTTCAGGGTTTTCGCCTCGCATTTTAGGGTTTTTGAGTCGTATTTTCGGGTTTTCATCCCATTCCCACGTCGAAAATCCGAAGTTAAATTTGCTCTTTTACCCTCTTTAAACGGTCGAAAACGCGAAAGAGCGAAATTAACTTCGCGTTTTCGCCTTCCCGTTTCTCCTGTTCGAAACTTCCGGAGTGAGCGTGTTGTCTAGGTGCTGCTGTAGGCCAACCTTCATTTTGGCGATGGAGACACTGCTGCACACAACACAGTAATACGTTCATATTCGATGCTCATAAATTTCACAGCACAAGTTATCTGCGTGTTACATGCTGAGTAGTTTATCTATCATAGTAAAGTTGTGAATACATCACCTAAATTTATATTTTGTTTGAAATAATTGAATGGAGTTGTTAAAATATTACTGACATGTTTAAAACTAAACACCTGGCGCTTTCTTAACTTCATGACCCTTCCCACTTATTCCATTATGACGTAATCACACTCAGAGGAACTGAATTTCAGAACCGGTAGTTGAAATGTGTCGCAAAAGACTTTACAAAATCGTGTGAAACATAACGTCAACATTGCATGCAACAGCATACAGGACCAGGGCCATATCACATGTATTGATATTCTTTAGTTAATTGGTTTCTCGTAATTGCACTAGGTACATGTAACACCAGATGCCATGCAAATGGTCACCATATATCGCCATTAAATGTTAAAGCACCATATTTAGTCAGAACACCACGAGAAAACAAAACCATAAAGATACATAATTGTTGTTTTTAACGTGAAACAAATTTAACAAACATGAAGTAAAATCAAATCTTACCAGTAGTACTGCGTGGAAAATTATTTTTCGTTCTCGTTAAACCTGTTTATTTTGTCTCCATCTGACTATTGATGCATTTTAACGTGTTGTGGTTTAATTGCTTTTATTCGTTTTTTCTTGGCCCTGACCTACTGAACAGCTTTCACACTATATTTAGTATTGTTGGTTTTGGTTTAATTAGCTGTTCATTACTTATAATGAATATACCGTACTGAAGGAATTTCGTTTCCAATGTCCATTACTTCCCACTAATTATTCATGAATGTTTCGTGGGCCGATTGTTTAATATTAATTTTTTAGTTTGTTTTGTCAGTTTTGCAACTCGCCGATTTATACTACGTAACATTTTAACTCTTCATTGCCAAAGACTAATAAATATTTTGTGTGAAGTAGAACACACGGCAGAAGGTTAAGTACAGTGTTCAGCTTGGGGCAGTGGTAGGGAACGATGTCAGAGAAGACCTAAATATACAGAACAAGCTGCCTGTAGTCTCGGTACCTCAGTCGACAACCTCATTCATATAGCTTACATGTAGTCAGTGACCTTATTTCACAAATCTCAAGTACATGACGTACCTACAAACGGTGGGTTTGTGGTCAGATACTAAATTAGATATTAGATAGAGCATTATTCACCGACCTACGTTTGTAACAAACTCTCTTTTATTAGTATATGCACATAAAGTAATGAAGGAAAAGTACATACGCATTTTTGTTCTGTGTAGAATGTGATGTAAAACCATTTTAGGATTAATTTGACTTACTCAGTATGAGAGTGTCAAATTATTCACCCAAAATAATGATTTATCTTTACTGGACGTGGTGTTAAGCATGTCACTGCATTGGAGTACCCTTTATAGCAAGGTGCCGCCGTCGGTAAATTTCAAGTTAAAGACATGTAGTCGATTATTCCAATCTAGTTTGCGTGTATTGCGAATACAGTTCACTCATATAAGTAATGCGCTACTTCTTCCAATACAAAAACACAACTTTTGCATGGATACTCGTGGCGCTTTTCTTTTATGTATTGATTAGCAATCGGTAAATCTAATTCTGGGCAAGGCATCAAACCAACGATTAGTGCATGAGTGACAGTAAATGATGTGAACTAAATTACGCCTAACCACTTGTTTAGTTCACATGTGTGGTTCGCTGCATCATTATCCATCTTAACAACCTTATACGACTTTGATTTTAAAACATCAGTTACATGCATTCTGGATAGTTATATAATTAATAATGTGAGTTACATATTAAATCAGATGATGTAAATAACGTTATAATATTATGCATCAGTCAATTTGACTTAGCGACAAGCCGCTTAAATATTTATCTGCTCAAGCCAGAGATTTCTGGCGGAGATTGTTAGCGAGTACATTGTACATTTCCCTACACCAGGATCAACCATCTTGCTGAAATCAGACCTATTGCCGACAGTAGACAAACACACTCAGATCGGAAGTCTTGTACAGGAGAAACCTTATGGCGAAAATGCGAAGTTAACTTTGCTCTTTCACGTTTCCAAAAGATCTATGTTAACTTGGCATTTTCGACTTAAGAATATGACGAAAACCCGGAAGTGCGAGGCAAAAACCCGAAAACGCGAGGCGAAAGTCCGAAAATCCGAAGCTGTGCCAACTCCGTACAATTGTGTTTTTGCACACGCCTTGCACTTTCAGGTTTTCGCATTTTCGACCTTTATACCTTCGTGTTTTCCCATTTTCAACCTTTACTCCTTCGTGTTTTCCCTTTTTCAACCTTATATTTGAACGTGAAGAAAATGAATGGGAGTGGCCGTATCCAGATTAAATGGTTAAAACCTGAAGCACGAACTTTTGTCAGAAGTGTCAGCCAATGGCACGAGGGTTAATGAAGTGTAAAATGCATCACTTACGTGGGTCTTCATCTGCTATGTCGTCGAGTTCCTCATACTCTGCAAAATAATGTTATTCAAATATTATTTTTTCATTTTGCATAAAATTTTTGGACGTTACATGAATTTCTCCATTCAGTACAGTAGGTCTACTTATGAATTCAAATATCTTTATCTTTCAAAGGGAACATTATAGTTAATTCAACAATCCCACAAATACTAGTATTCACAAAAATATAAAACATTTAACAAATCCATAGATATTCACAAAGATAATCATTTTTCAGATAATGCTAAAGTCAAGTTCACCTATATGTGTAGGCAAAATAATAATGGGATTTATATTAATCAAAGCGGTAAAACAACTACATACAAATCGCTGTATGTAATGGTAATATACATTTACATCACTTGCACATATTCCAGAAAATTTACATTTATACGCATGCTGTGCGCCAAGCATCTACAGCAAGTATAGATTTTATACGAGATATTCACGGGATGAAGTTACAGTGAAGTCAGAAATGCTGCACCCTGCAAACGACCTTAACACTTGTACTATACACCGTCCATAAGCCTTACCATGTTCCTTCACACTTGCTACTGGCATCCATTCCGCCGCCTCATTTTCGGACATGACCGTTTTAGGCACTGTGTTATCTAGATTTGTGTCCTTCAGAAGGGCGGTTTTAACCAGGGTCTGCTCGGAAACAACCATTTCTGGTGAGTCATTATTCTGCGGGATCTTCTTTCGAGCCACCAGTTCTGAAATGACTTTTTCTGGCATGTCATTTGTGGAGACAGCGCTTTTTTCCATGACCTTTCCTAACATGACCTTTGTGGGACAGTCCTTTACTGGGATGCCTTTTACTGGTGTGTCTTTTTTGAAAATAACCTTTCCTGGCAAGATTTGCGCCTTCAAGGCCTCCCCTGGTATGGTCGTCCCTGGAATGGTCGTTTGTGACAAAAAGTGTTCAGTCATCCAGGAAGTCGCTTTATCCTTAGAGCAATTTACATTTAATTAAAAAAACTTACGCAACAAAGTGGAAGAAATTATTTTAACAAAATTATGAAATCATTATGACTTCACCTCCCTGAGCTCAGATATGAGCGTCATAAAGAAAATGTTTAGTTTTCGACGTCACCTGGCGTGTAGGTGTGAAACACAAACAAAAGTGATATTACACTGGAAGGAAATAATTAATTATTAAATAATTTAAAGAATTAAGAGATACCGGTTACGTGACTAAAAACGCCAGTCTTACCACATTGTTTTACCCTGGCACCTGACATCTCCACTCTGGCAGATATTGATGTGATATTTTCTCTATCGGTCTTTTGGGGTTTCGGCTTTTTCGGCTTTGCAGGTTTTCCCAGTGGAGGCCTTTTAGGCCTGCGCGTGTCTGGAATGACCTTTTCTTCCCAGGCGCTCCGTGATACAAAGGCAGTCCTTCCAAATTTGGGGCCAGTTCCTATAATTTTGGGCATATTATTGACCAGCACAAAATATGAAAAGTGACTGAAGTCAATTCACATTTCCATCACGAGAGACAGCCTGATACTTGCATATGCAAACAGAGCAAAATCAGTTATTTGCATAGACAGAAACATTAATGTCAACCAATCTATACACTGCTTGCAACTGTGCATCTGTTGTAGACATGTATTAGTCGTGCGCCTAAATGTGAAATTTTTCCACAAATCACACGCAAATGCGAATGACTTGTTAATACATATAAACATATACTTACTGATGGCTTCAGGTAGGATGTCGTCAGGTTCGTCGTACACTGTAAAACAACACAATGCTATTTTATTCTCATACTTATTGATTCATTTATTTATTTATTTATTTTTTAAATTTATTTGTATAGTGTTTTACACCGTACTCAAGAACATTTCACTTATACGGCGGCCAGCATTTTGGTGGGAAGAAACCGGGGGAAACCTAAGACCATCCGCAGGTTGCTGGCGGGCCTTCCGACGTACAGCCGGAGTGGAAGCCAGCATGAGCTGGACTTGAACTCACAGCGACCGCATTGGTGAGAGGCACGGGGTCATAACACTACGAAGGCGCGCTAACCCTCTCGGTCATAGAGGCCCCCTGCTATTTTAAGGTTATATTGGACGTACAGGCCAGTCATTGCCTATCCTTCATATCCCTTTTACAGGATAAGTAATTGCCGCGTCAATTATTCACCAGGAGAACATCATATTTTCCCAAGGAAATGTTGAAAAATGTACAAACCAAGAAAATCTAGACTGTAGTTTACAGGTTAAATAAACTGATCTATTCATGTAGGTGTTGTACATTTTGAACTATCAACTTACCATGTTCTTCTGTAGCGATACAAGCCATCCCACTGCTGGCGTTCGCTGACCTGACGTTATCTGGCGCCGAGCTTTCCGGCATTGTGATTTCTGGCATGTCGGTCTCTGGCATCAATGCATGTGGCAACTCGGCCTCTGGCATTGCGTCTTGTGGGTTGTCCATCTCTGGTATGTCACCATCTGGCATGTCGGTCTCTGACACGTTGCCATCTGGCCTGTCGGTTTCAGCTATGGCTCTTCCTGAGATTGCGACATCTGGCATCGAAGAGACTCTTTTTGGCGAAGTCTCTTCATTATCGGAACCAGTTCCTGTCATAGAATTTTTTCATAGAGTCTTCATTTTTCTAAACGGTGACTGTTAGCAGTGATGTTATACTTGATATCCACGCGCAGCATTTTTGATGTGACTTTTCACTTCTGAGAGAATTTGTTTGTCGCTGGTAGGAGGAGCGCCATCTGACTTCAGTGGTTATGCAGCTTTTGCCAGCTACTAGTTGAAATGTGGTTTTTACCGGGCTCTATCCAAATTCCTCACCAAAAAAAACCCATTACCGTCGTTATAGAAAGGACAAATTTCCTCGGACATCGTTAAACTCACAATGAAACTGTCTTCATGTTTAAGAAAGCCTAGTGCCAACCAAAACAGTCGACTCCTCACTGTCTGTGTCATCTTGAATGACGTCTCCTGGCATGACTGTTGTCATCAAAGTTTCTTCATCAGAGAAGCCCACCCCTTTTGGGCATATTGATTGCAAACACTCTTTTAGACCATTCATCTGATACTGTAGTATTAAGTACGGGAGAAGCAACCCTCTATTCAGTTGTAAGCTAAGCTACTTCATGTTCCAAGTTAGTCACACATAAATATGTTAATTTGTTGATCAACGGCTAAGTTCACAAACTACGTTCAATTTCCATCGTGTTAAGCTACTGTCCACGTGACAGTTCTTTGAGAAAATGTGTGAAGGTTTGTTTGAAGGCATTTTGACGTCGACTGGCACACGCATATATTTGACTCAGGTTAATGAATATTTTGATATCAAGCATTTCTGTCCCTCAGTTTATCCTAATTATGTAATTTCCTTTATCAATTAAACATGCATATACATGAAAACTGATTTAAAAAGTTTTGACAGCAGACATAATTAGTCCGCCTCTCACCATCTCTGTTTTCTGGTATGGTCCTTAGTTCATAGGATTCCTCTTCGCGCCAGCCCCCGCCTGTGATACGGAAAAATAAAAATATTGTTATACTTCTGTAGCGTTGTTTAGAGATTTTAATCAAGTGGCTTAAATAAGACATTCATACACCAAAGATTAATAAACAACGAAGTTCCCTCACTTTTAACCGTGATGGTGCTGACTAGCCTACAACTGCCCATTTACACGATAGCAGTGCTTTGTCCATTCTTTTTACTCTCATGACCCGACGAAACAATGCTGTTTGCTATCCGAACATCAATCGCCAAGTTGCTAGCTGCAAACCGTTGCGAGTCATAGGTGTCACCATCAGTTTTTAGAGGGGTTCAATTATCAGAAGAACAGAAGAATACCCACGTGGCCGCCTAGAACCCAGAAGCTCTGAAATCCTCGACAGCTGAAGATGCATTCTGAACACCTTTCAGCAAGAAAACGGACCATAACTTGAGCCCTTGACAAGGCTGGCTAGATAATGAAATGATCAGAATCGGCGAAACGCCATGTTATTGGCGGCGAGAGTTCAAGCAGCAGAACTACTACATGCATCCTAGAGCAGTGGGCGGGGACGCACGCTCAAAAACCCATTCTGTTGTATTTAACAGCACAGTTAACAGAATATATTCTGTTCTATGGGCGATGACAGAATACTATGTTAATTTAGCAGAATTTCGATATAAAAGAATTTATTCTGTTACTTTATTTAACAGAATTCTAGATAAATGAAATTTGCTTTCACCACCTATGGGTTATCTCCCTTTGCACATAATTCGTAGCAAAAACACCAGTTATCTGTGCGCATGAAGAGATCAGCCTGATGTTCCCAGTCTGTATGAACTGTTTTTGAGTCTGCCTTTAGCTTACCAGTTTTATTTAGGGAATCTGAAGGCAGGGTTGATTTATGCGTCAACTGTTGAACAATACACACATCACGATGCATTGAAACTAAGAGATAAACATTTCACTAATTTCTTTCCACCTCTGTTTACAGAGAAAAGATAAGTGGAGAGGTGGAATGAATTAAACTGACTGGAATGTTTTTAGTTTTCATTGTCTGATGTCTATCCACAGAGATAACAGTAGCCTAATTACATCAACAACAACATATATTCTAGACTCAAATGTGAAGTACATTTTACATAGTAACACGTGGAAGTCAATCAGCAGGAACATAATTACATGTAACATAACATACACAGACCGATCGATGCATTAATTGTAACTGTGACTAAATCTGTGTAGCCAGTGCATTGGTCACAAACGTGACGCCGATATGCTTATAGTGGCTTACGATGAGCGGGTGTGGACTGTGTAACGCTCAAGGAATGCTTCGTGGTACTTCAGCCTTCGATAACAACGTGATCAATCTGGAGAATCTTGCCCAAACTGACTGTAGAAGTCCGTCTCACAGACCAGGAGCCATTTGCTCGAGGACCTCTTAACATTACGAGCGTGCAGCTACATGTTCCATACCTACAACGCTAGTTATCATGCCAGTTACGTACTCTGATTAATAAGAAGGCTTCCTGCAAGTGGGCCCTGGTTCTTAAACTCTTCAACTTCTGTTGGTCAACAAGTTGTAGAATATTATCTGTTCTATCTGACTGAAATTCTGGAATACTTATGGGTAGAACATAATCCATCACAGCCGACCTGTGGTTCTCAGTTACTGGTATATACAGTAAATGCGCCGTATTTTCAACAAAACATGGTCCAGGACGTATTTACACGAGGACATTTCATCACTGCACTCCGGTCCTCTCTATTAAACAGGTAATGACACAGATTGATGCTGAAATAAAGAAGAAATTAAATTAAATACCCAAAATGCATCAGATTCATTTCCATATTACAATTATTCAGCATGTCGGAGATTAACAATAAATCATTAAAATTAATATTCACAAACTATAAAAAAGAGAACAATAACAAACTACTGAATAGAACAAATGTAAAACAAAGCACAAGCAATATCTAGACTTGAATGATGCATTTCTTTCATGTATTAATTGAAAACCAGTGTAGTCGAGTAAATAAACAAACACACAATTCGAATAGTGTAATGAATTGTGGCGGTTTTGTAAGCCGGCTTTTGTCGAAGGCTGGCGAACCGTTAACATTTAAATTATCTGATCAACGTTTTTAAAGCGATTGAAAAAATGATATCTAAAATTGTGTGAAAATGTAACGCATTTAAAATATACTTACCGGTCGGAAAGTATTGACAGTGACCCCGATGTCACCTGATAAAGATGAGGGAGACAAATACCGAGCACCCTTTCCAGTATGGCGCCTGACACTTCTGAGATGGATATCTCATAATCCGACGCGGTAACATAATTTCAACAGAATGGTATTGCCCGGATTTAAATTCTGCTAATTCAACACACTCACTTCTGTCATTCTGACATATTATTCTGTTTAAAAGGCGCCAACAGAATTTATTTTGTTAACTTCTAACAGAATGGGTTTTTGACTTCAGGGACCGCCTAAGTCTTCCACGCGCTGCTATTTCAGTTAGTCGCGGAGACGCGTTTTATCCATTCTCTGGTGATAAAAACTAAAGAAGCCGCAATAAACTGACATTTCTGTTCTTTTCTTCTTGTGTGTGCATGTATTTTTTTAATTATCCAAACTGGTCATTTTTGCTTATGTTTTTTTTAACACATTATACGTCAAAACTTACATTGTTGTCCACTGGGTATATATATTAGACGTTCATCAAGATCAGTGCTAATTCATTCTCATCTGGCTACCACCTGGAGTTAAGTCGCCCGGCCATACCTTGATTGTTGGCTTTTGACCGTACGTAAAGTGCTGTGACAATCAGCACTATTATCACCACAAGCAGAAGTACACCCAAAGCTGTCCACAGTAACATCTCACGGAGGGAGGCACCTTTCACTGCATTAAACGAAATGATTGAGAAAGGCAAGTACACGATCGTTAGATGAAGTATTGTAGTAATCTGCAATACAAATAGACACTTTGACAAAGTGTGACGGTGTGAAGCCTAGCAATGGTTGAGAGCAGGAAAACGTAAGTGTTCATCAGCTCAAAGGGACACAGCGTCCCATGAATCCTCTGAATTTTTTATCCAAAAAAGTAAAATAAAATAAAGTTAACTAGAGCCTGATCGGTTTTAAAAGGGTCTGGTTATTTCGTAGTGCAATTGCAGGGTCATAAAGTATGTGATGGTTTTAAAACGGAAGAATGGTTTAAAACTCTCTTTCATGGCGGATACTTAAGTGAATTCTTCATATGGGAATGTTTGAGCTGAGCTCAATACTGGGTTTTCATAAAGTACTGCAACTGGAAACAAGTATTTTAGAAGCATTAAATTGTGAAAGTAAAACACGCTTTTGTGAGCTGACAGAATGACTGGGTGAAGTCTATGCCAGAACAAAAAAAAAACATATTTTTTTTATTCAAAATTGGGCAAAACAAATCAAAACTTGGTTTTACCAAGAAAGGCTACTAACTATGTGGTAAGTTTTACTTGACATTTTACTAAACATGGATATGCATCTGGAAAGTCAGGTAAACTGCCAAAGTTCAAACCAAAACTCCAATGCGAGAAATTGAAGAAACTGCTCGAATTTCCGCCGGTATCTTGTAGGTATCTGACAACTTAAAGGAATTAAGCACTGACAAATTATGTGAATTTATTTTCACAAAACCACCCCTTGGAATAATAAAACCGTTAAAAGGTGTGTGGCTTAACAGGGAGAGGTTGTTGATGGGCAGCTGTCAGAAATATTCAGTCTGTTGAGACTGAAGAGGATCATTTGTGGACCATAGGTGGGTTAGGCTATATGAACAAGAATAATAATGGATGCAGCATCCGTGTATTCCCCACCCCACCTCCCTCCAAAAAAAACAAAAAAAAAAAAAAAAAGAAAAGAAAAGAAAAAAATAATAGTAAGACATAGGAAAATAATAATATGAAATTCCAAAAGTTTTTAATGAACAAATCTTAACTTTATAGTGTGACTTTATACTTTTAAATGACTTTATTTACTTTTACAACTATCCAGCTATTAAATCATGCTAATTATTCACATTTCCCAATGACCCAGGAGACACTCATCAGTGTGAATGCCGTGAGTTCACCACCAGCTCTGGCCGACGCAGGCCTACTTCCAGTCAGAAGCAATAGAACTTGCCAGCAACCTCCGGAAGCACGTGGGTTTCCTCTGGACTATGTTTCTTCAATTATTTAATGCTTGCCTTCTTATGTATGGGAAATATTCCCCAGTACGCTGTATAATATCTTTTAAATAATGGATATTATTTTCAAGATATTTTCTTATTAAATTATAATACCTTTAATTTAATTCAACGGTTTTTATTTTAAATATTTATTTTCTGCTTCATTTTATCAAAGGAATACCTTTTTCTTTGGACCTCAGTTTTATACCAACCTGTTGTCCTATTCATGTCCTGCGTTCATGTTACATTTTAAAATTATCATCAAAATGGATAAGTTTATCCAAAGGACAAAAAAAAAAAAAAAAAAAAAAACAGCCGTAGAAACGTACTTTATTTGCTTAACCAGAAACACTCAAAGGTACTCTCTGTATAAGCCATTCAAACAGTAATTTTGGACAAATTTCTTGTCTTGCTTTTTCCCCAGTCTCTCCTTCTCAATTTTATTCTCACTGAAAATCCTTACCGCTGTGTGCCTTGTCAATCTTATACTAGTAATATAGTAAATGTTACACTACTGACTTAACATCAGGAGAAACGTGAGGACTACACGCAGCGCCATCTGTGATGTCACTTCCACACAGCTTAACTTTGTTTTAACCATTGTCCTGTTTTAACTGAGTAATTTTTACACTGCATACTACCAAGGCTAATGAATGGAAGGTAAAACACGACACCAGGGCGATATATAATGACCTAGTTTGTTGTTAGAGCTAAAGTAACATGTGTATAGGTGGTGTAGCTGGGGAACGGAAATTGGGCCATGTATAATGCGACCAAGATCAATCGGCAGAATAATTTGTTTTACAAGGTTTGTCCACGAATTGAATTTCTCACGTTTTAATTACAAAAAAGGAATGATATGTTCCTCGCAGAATTAGAATTTTCAAGGAGTTTTCCTAATTTTTTTTTATTTTTTCCCAAAAAGAGTTCGTGAAAAGAAAAGTTTGTGTCGCCCAAATTTAGCGAGTGGGTCGTGCTGCCAGCAACAAACATTCTTTGTAACGTTTGACAGACCGAATCACTGGAATTTCCGACAGATTGTATCATGAAGCAAAAGAGTGCCGGAAAACAACACACCAATGCTACTGTCAAAAAATGATCTGAGTCGTACTTCATGACTTACTTACGTTGTACTATGCAATGACAATGCTGCAATGGGGTTTACTTGCCCATATAGAAGAAAACCTTTCAGGCATGCTGAAACAGACCCCGGTAGTACACACTAAAACTGGACCTACTTCGGTAACTCCGTGACAATACTGACCACCTCTGAAATGACCTCACGGGACTTCTGATTGACTTCTAGGCCTCAGAAAGTCAAAAAAAAAGGACAAAAAAAAAAAAAACAAAAAACAAAACAAAACAAAAAAAAATCAAACAAAAAAGTCTACTGCCCTGAAATCTGTAGCACATGGCGGAGCGACATCAACTGCCTCGTATTCCATACAAACTAAGCCCAGCAGCCGTGTTGATTATTCACTCAGTAATACCAGCTGTGGCTGACAGGAAATGATGTTTACGTTTGAATGCCATTCGTTAAGAGGCACTAACAGGCAAGTCAAAATGGCTACTTTATTTATACTGTTTTACGTAGGTAGCCAAAATCCGATGCCAGGAGATCACTGAATGTTTAACTTTGAAGACAAGACAAGGCTGAGTTTAAAGAACAACGTGACAACGTTAAAATAAAATTAAAAACTAATATGGTGAATAACTTTTAAAAAGGGTAGAAGCAAAACACACGAGGCAAAAGACCTAAGATGTCCAAAAAAAAAAACCCACATGTGACAGATAACTAAAATAAGATATAGTTAAGTATCTAAAAAAGAAAAAAGAATGAATGCCATGTACGAGCCACCACAGGATCACCGTGCTGCGGGTGAGGCGCAGATGTTCTGATTCTTTTAATTCAGTATAAATTTCTTCCCTCTTTAACTCCGGTGGATGAAGAACAAATGACTGAAGTACTCCCTTGCCCCTCCGGCTGAAAGATATTTTGATACATCCACTTAAGAAGGATCTTCAGAGCACGTGCTTCATTTGTTGGTTGACATTTGATTGACAGACGTCAAGGCGGCCAAGGAGCGGAATATTACGTTACTTGGGCCTGATGTCACACTAATATTGCATATATCAAACACGAACTTTAAATCAGATGTATTTGTAGGCAGTTATAGCTGTTTTGATAATAATTGGTTATAACAACCACCTTGCCTCAAGCTTGACCTAGTTTATCATTGGCCGACAACGGTAACATTTCACGTCACAAAGTATAAAGCTTTGCCTATTATTGCATTTCGTGTGTGCAGCATTTTAAGCCCGCTGGACGTACCAGAAAGCACCAGCTGTACGGATGGGAAGTTTGGTTTTGAATCTAGCGCTGCAGATGTTCCAGGACATCAAAGGTTACACAAACTCGTGTTTTGCGAAATATGAATGAATCAGGAGCAGGCGAGAAGTACTTTAACAAGAAGCCGTTTTGCTTCATTTGTGACAACTGCAGATTTCCAAGGGTCGGCACACAGCTGCAGGCGTCTCCACGAAAACCTAATGTCACAGTCTGTGAGTAGACCGAGTCTCTACCACCATGTTTACAGCTCTCTCAGCAGAGGGTCAGCTCGTGCTACATGTAAAAATGGTAATCTGCACTTCCGCGTTCTCAGACAGCAGTTGACACTGACACTGCTATTACTTCACACTTTTAAAGGCTTACAGAAGAAAGACCGGGGAGGTATAACGTAAATTGCAGTAAAAAGGGTAAGGATTGAAGATTTAAAAAACACAATCCTATAATTGTTCAGACCTTCTCTGAGAAACATATGCTTCATAGCCGTGAGCTCGTATAGCTGAGGACGCGGGCATTTCACCGACCCGACGTTGGCTGACCTATGTAAATCGGATTCTTCACTCTCCAGCGGTGAAATCGCAAGCGGTTTCCTTCGCCTCTGTATTCGACGCACAGTTTGTACATCCAAAATCTGCACACCTTGGCCTCCTGCCACCTCTTTGTTCATGACTGTACACTGACAAAATATGGAGCAGCAACCAACAGTCCACAATCGAGTTGAATTCACATGGGTATTTGAGGGGTGTTACGTACATTCAAAAGAGAGAAAGGTAATGATTTAAAGACCTATTTCATGTCATATCCCCTAGTCGGATTTAACATAACCCTCCGTTCTGACTGATAATAAATATTGTCAGAGTTGCGTCCCCTCTCACGTGGAGATATTATTATTCGCAACTGAGCGTGTGTTACGATCCACCTTAAAATTTGCCGCTAAAAATAGAGAAAAAAATGGATGACCGACAGTTCATGATACACTGTTGATTGACGTGGTGCATACTGATTATGACTTTCTTCATCGTGAAATTTTGACATGGTTTAAAAATGGTTTACAGTATAACGTTGGCCTTGCAGGTCATTAATTTCCGCAGCATATTTGTGTGTGCCTGGTGCAAAGTTTCTGACGTACACCCAACTGGTTTAGGCTGTTAATTAATCTGTCCCACACCATTTTCATTAGAAAATAAAAGGGGCGTGACGTATCACAATTTTCTTGAGAAGCCTAGCTAACGGCTTTTCACCATCAGATAAACTGGTCGACATGGTATCAGCAAACTATATCATAGTAATATAAGGCTTAAACTCCAAACCAGAAAATAAGCAAATAACATGTTTGCACAGTACTAAAATTAAGCATGTGCTTATGTTACATCATTTACAAGTTTAAGCAATATTTCATATGCAATTTAATTACAAGAAAAAGAGTAGTGTATGATACTGTTTCAAGCTAATAATTGCAATGCACTGTTTTAAGTAGCGACATGCATCCTTTTAAGGACATATAGACACTGTATATTTCAGAAAGTAGTTTTAAGATTATTCCCGTACAATTGCTAATCATTACATGCAGGAGTATTTATCAAAATACTCTTAATTTACAAAAATACAGCACAAGCACATTGATAATTTTATTAATTGTGAGTGTTGTTGCTTTTAAACATGATAAAAACAATTAGCATCAAAAGGTAAGGAATATATCTTTGTATGCATGAAAGACAATATCAAAATATTTACTTACATAAATATATCATGGTTTGTCTTCCAAACAGATACCTTAGATCTTCACCAATTAATATGGGTGTAATGATTTGCTGAGAAAATTATTTATAAATCATTTTGAAGATCGTTTGTTTTTCAGATTGTGCTTTGATTTACTTACATTTGCACTTGTTCCCCGTAAATTTACAAATCAGAAAGAGGTGATTAAGCAGACCCCAATGGCCAATTTACCAGGGGTTTTATAAAAAAAATCGAATGAGGGGTTATTTTGTTAATTCCACAAGAATGGAATCACGTTGTTACGAAATAATGAGCCCTCTGATCAAATATTGTACATCTTACCTTTGACCCTGCCGAGGGTCAGGTTAATGACTCCCGTGGCACTTCCTTCAGAATTGACGGCCACACAGGTGTAGATCCCGGTGCTGTGCTGGCTCAGACGCGCAATTCGGAAATCTCTGCTGGAAGAAAGTTTGTGCCTCAGGAGGCGTGAACTCTCGCCGGTGTTGTTGTTGTTGTCATTTCCTGTTATTTTGCTCTCTGTCCTGTTACCATCATTTGTGGTAGCGTTACCATCAAACGTCCAGGTAGTATCGGGTGTCGGGAAGCCGTCGGCTTGACAAGTCAGGGTAATCTCATCCCCGAGAGAGTAGTCGGCAGGGGTGACCAGGATCTTAACCGTCGGCTTATCTGCAGTATATAAAGACGAAGGGCATATATGTGTGTCTGGCGCGCGAGTTTTCTTGAAAATACATGATTATAAGAATGGGTGAAAAGATAGGCCTGATTGAGTGATAGTTTGATGGGCTACCGGGATACCGTGGCTGAATGCGCGAAAGATGAAATATTGGCTTTAGGAGTGATGGGCAATTATATGTTCTGTATTCCTTGAATAGTCAATGAATGACAGTCGTTGATAGACAAATCGTGTGATGTCCGTGTATGGTAGTAATAATGACTAATGATATTAATTATAAATTTACAACCTGTGTTGATCTATCGAGTCAGAACCTGACCTGTTCTTTATTAATAATGTTAAAAGTTGATATCTCGCAAAACATTGTCTTACACTTGATGTTAAGCTTTATGGTCTCCGTAAGAGTTCTCTCCCCTTGCTGGGCTCTGCAGACCAGCTCCTGGTTGTTCATGTCCTTGGTCAGAGTCAGTGATATCTGGCTGCTGACATCAGACACGGTTGGTTGAGGCTGAGTTGACGTCTCTGAAATCTCCCAGGTAATGTTCGGGGCGGAATTCCCGCCTTCTGCCTCACAGGTGAATGTCACTTCCGTGTTCTCTGACACTGGGAACTCGGGACCAGACAGGGTGAGAATTTTAGCACTCACTGCAATGAGGAATGTTGAGAACTTTCCAGTAATAGACATTCGAAAAGTGATGAAAACAATACAAACCTTTTAAACAGATAATTTGGAAGTGAGTTTTAGGTTTCGATTTCAGCGTATAAATTTGTTTAGAAGACCTCTTCGATTGTGTTGAGGATATTGGCGGCTTGAGTAACTACCACCAGTTGCTGTGAACCTAACACATCGTCAGACTTAAGACATCAACCGAACCCGCAAGACCTGGACTGGAAAGTGCAAAATGGAACTATTGCCATTCAGTTCATTTAGGAACGACTGTTTAAAACCCTGCCATAATTCCATGACTTATGACATACAAATTCCATGTCCTTATACTTTTCATCCCCGACATGTGTCTATGCTATAATGAATTCAAGCCTTTGTTAAATACCCGGAACTACAAAGACTACTTTCGCATGAAAGTATTCTCTCAGTGTAATTAACTTTAAATAACGTAAATGATATTGTTCTCTATTCAATATATAAAACATTTACAGATGTGATACCCAATTAATTACCTGAACAATCTCATGAAACAGGGACGCATTCCCACAGGAACATTTAATTATTAAACATCTAAGGTAGTTTACGAGACGGTAGGGTACATGCAGTTCGAATTCAGCGATTATTTGAAGTCAGGTTCTGCTCGTCGTCGTTTTCAAGACACTATCATCCCTACCATTTGCATTTGATTGTGCTGATTCCAAATATGTTCGTCATTATTTTCTAAAATTTTTACAGTCAGAAAAAGTACAAATGAAAATTGAGTTTTAGCAGTGAACTTTCTGGACCTCACTGAACAGGAAGAGGCACAGTGACGTCATCGATTTTTTTTTTCAATGCAACCACCAGAGGATGTTCAGCACTTTAAAAAATTGGTGACGTCAATACGCTGCAGCTCGTTGAGTGAGACCCAAAAAGTTCACAGTAGAAACTGAATCTTTATCTGTACTTTATTCACTGTTCAAATATTAAAACAGTGATGAACATATCTGGAATCGGCACGATATGGGTTTTCAGATCAAATATTAAAACAGTGATGAACATATCTGGAATCGGCACGATATGGGTTTTCAGTGGATGCGTACTTTATATAAATGTGGCCTGCTCTTTTAATGAACGTGAAAGTGGGCAGGAAAACAGATATCGATGTACTATATACCGTTGACACAAGATAACGTGCTGTCGAAAGAATTAGCTACGTGCAGTCACTTGTTAGAAAGTGTATAAATCGCCATGAAATCAATCTGTTAAGTAAACACATTTTCACGGGTAGGGTAAACATCACAACAAGGTAACACTCGTGGTATAGCTCTGTTTGAAATAACACAGCACTCTGGTGTATGGCGACGATGCATTCTGCTATTTCACAGACAACAAATGCATACTCTACCGACCTTCAGCTACGAGACATTAGCAAGTGTCTGTCAGATTCATATAACATCTTTTTTAATTTACCATTACAAATCGGGCATCTTTGTGAATTGCCTAATTACCTAAGATAACAAGTTCCACGGATTTGTCACTTTGACCGGAAGTACAGCGGAAGGTGCCATTGTCTCTTGGGTAAGTCACTGATGTTATTCGCAGTGAGCTTCCGTCCACCAGTTGTACATCAGCTGATGTCCATGGATGAAACACGTAAGTAGTTTGGAGTTCACGACGTAAGACTAGTTTACAGTCCAGAGTTTCGGCCATCTTGCACCATTCCTTAAATGACGTCTTGTTGAAGTCGGTGCCACACTGTAGAACAACATTCTCTCCTTCCCACACCCTATATGTATATATACCTCCAGAGATCATTAACTGGAAAACTGTCGAAGAAGAAAGAAGAGTGGGTAGAATTTTAGTTTAACCATGTTTGGCAGTTATGATGTAACTCGAAATAACTGGTTGTGCGGAGATCAGAGTTTAGTCACTCTGTGAGTGAAAGATGACTCAGTGACTGAATAAAAATGCCTCAAACAACAGTTGCCGTCATAATTTCCTCTGCTACTGCCCTGACAACATCCGATCATGGCCAGTAGACCAGGGAAGCGTCGCCGTGTGGAAATGAACTTGAGTGATAATGTGCAGCTTAGTAAAGCTCACGAAACGTTCCCGAAGCCCACATAAACTGAATTAGCTCACAAGTTTTCAGTTAGCCATTCAACTGTGAGTGACATCCTAAAAAGAAAGTTTTATTTGGACGAATACGACATGACCACGAAGGGCGTTACAGACATCGACCAGACAACCGACATCGAGGCCACTTTTGGGCCAGAGTGCGGGGCTAAATTGCTGACGGATGCAATGGATGATACGGCATAGGAAGGTTTTGAGGAGGATACCGTCAATGAAACGATGGGGGTTGAGATGTCTTAGCAAAGTTACAAATGCTCTCTGGCTTTTTTCTGCAGCAAAATACCAGCGATTGTTGGATCACATGCAAATCATGACCTCTATCACCGAAGAGACGATAGTCCGCCAGCGCATGAAGAAGAAACAATGTACCCTGGATCGATTTTTTTGTAAAGTAATTCTGCGTATGTCTGCTAAAGTAAAGTACAGATCAGCTTCTTTCCATCACTATGCATCACTGCTTTCTTTAACAAGCTTAAATAAGCGTATATGTATGTACAATATACACGTTGTTGTTGTTATTGTAGGCGACATGCCCATGTTTAATACACCGACATCTTGTCTAAACTGGCCTTTTTGTTTGGTCCCGAGTACGGTCGGCTTACAAAGAGTTTACTGTATTTAGATTGCTCACAAGCAGCAGGTACTTACCAACAACGTACAAAATCTGTTCCCCTAATATCTTCATAGCTCCGTCTTTGACGCCAGCAGATCAGCCGATGTCCTACATGCTTAACACAACTGCTGCAATAGTGAATGTTTTTAATATTTCCTGTAATAATCAATACATGAAGCTGTTGTGTGGAATTAAGCACTTTGCGAGTTTTTTTGTTGAGGTACTAACCATGGCTGTATGCAAGGATAATTGCAGAATGAGGGAAGTAAAGAGCCTGTGCTATACATAACTGATTACATATTCGGCTTATATATACATGTGTGTAGCAATAGCTAACAGTGTACATGTCATAGGGACCGTCAGGCGATTTCCTTATTTTTTCAGTACATGAAGATAATTGAAGGATCGTGAAATATAGTCTTTTAGCCCATAACTGCAGTGCTATGTATTGACATAAAGCTGTGGATGCGGTATTGAGATTCATAACTTTTGGCCCTTGTCTGTAATGTTATTAAACTGCACTTGTGAGGTTTAACTACAGCGATGGACTAGGTTTTTTTGGCCTAGTAGCTCATATATGTGTTTGTGGTGTATTCCAGTAGCGCTAGGCTTCAAAATAATGTTGACATGTCCGACTGAGGTAAATCTGCTAGGGAACTGAGCATTCCTGACAGGGTGCATAAACAGTTACGCGTTGTTGTTGTAGAGGCTGGTCTGTCTTTGTGGGAAAATTGACAGAAAACCGGTGAGTCGACCTATCCGCATTGCGATGTTGTTATTTTTTTCTTTTTCTTGTACTGGTAAACAGCCAATTGAAAAATGGTCTGAAAAGACTATGGTGCGAGAGTCGAAATTGGGCCAAAAGCCATTTTTTGTATACATATTGCATTTTAGTGCCAAAAAGTACTTTTTGAAGACTATCACATGGTTGGAAGTGTGATGTGATGTCGAGGGCGGATTTTTGGGGAAGATTACGTGGGTTGGAGTTGAATGACTCGACTATGTGATATCACCAGAAGGCAGACAGTCAGTATTAGTTTAGTTATGTTAGTCCACCTTTTGTGAACTGTGGAGAGATACTGGGCAACACGCATTATGCAGGTGTATTGGCAGATGTTCTCGTGCTGGAGATTTTGGATGTAAACTGTAAATGTTTTTCTTGTGTTGATGTCTGAAGGTAATGATATTTTTTTTCTTTGCCTTGCGTTAGACAGCTTTACAAGTCATTTAATAGCTCTCAGTTCTGAGAACTATATTTTCACGGTGATGGATAACAGTGCGTGGGGTTTTCCTGTGCTAAAAGAGCAGATGAATTGGCTTGCTGTGTTACAACTAGGTCACAGCTGCACATGCATGATGCCCAGGCCTGGGGTGACTGTGTTAACTGGTCACCATGGGACCACTCTACAGTAGGTAAAGAGTGCATATTTTCCTGTATTATTTGCTGTGTATTTTATAATACGTTTGGGGGCCTGCGTGGCTCAGTCTGTTAGCGCGCTGTCGCAGCGCAATGACCGAAGCCTAACACCAATGCGGTCGCTGTGAGGTCAAGCCCAGCTCATGCTGGCTTCCTCTCCGGCCGTAGGTGGGAAGGCCTGCCAGCAAGCTCCGTATGGTCGTCGGTTTCTACCGGACTCTGCCCGGTTTCCTCCCACAATAATGCCGGACCGTCGTATAAGTGAAATATTCTTGAGTACGGCGTAAAACACCAATCAAATAAATAAATATAATACGTTTGTGATAAGTTTATTTACTTTGCTTTATTGCACTATTGCTGCGTTGACAAGATTCAGTATACAGCGTATAGTTGTTCTTCTATTTCCAACTTGAAGCAGTGTGGTAGTTTATTTTCATTTTGAGCTTGCAATTGGATAGTCAATGAAATTGTGTCGCTGTGAGATTATTTTTGTATTGTGTTACATTGTATTTTTATTGGCGCGCAGAGCCGAGAGGTTAGAACAAGGAAACAGGACTGGTCGACCCATTTTCAGTATGATGTTACCGGGTGGAGTGTCATGTCTGGTGTCTTGAGCAAGATGTTTTAGTGGCGGCAGCACTTTGTCTGCATGAACTCCCCGTGCCACGAGGAGACACACTAAACATATATGTACACACTAGAAGGACTCTTCGCCGTCATATCACAGAAACATTGTTAAGTATGACGTTAAACCCCCAGCACTCACTTACTGTTATAAGTGTCAACTGAATCGGCTAACTGAAATTGTTTTGCATTCAGTATGTTTTAGTAGCAGGGATACACACAAAAGGTAGCTTTACGCATATTCTAGATTGATCAGTAGTCACGCCATAGCCCACCTACTTTATTTGTGTATGTTTGGTTTTGCCTTATGGTGTTCCAAATGTGCTAATCGGATATTTTATTGGGGGGGGGGGGTTGATTATATACTTTATTACATTTTCGTTATAATAAAACCGTCATGGTGCAAAATTCCGAGTGTTCAGTTGTTGGAGTTTACCCTCGACCATCACCCACGTACAGTTGCATGGCATTATTTTATGTCGTTTAAAGTTATACTTTTGGTGTAACTGGTCATAAGATTTTCTCTTTTTGTAATGAAGATGGGTGCCATGAGCATTTTATGGCATCAAAACTGGTCACATGATTTTCTGTTTTCGGTATGAAGATGTGTGGCATGAACACTTGTATGGCATCAAAACTGGTCACATGATTTTCTGTTTTTGGTATGAAGACGTGTGGCATGAACACTTGTATGGCATCAAAACTGGTCACATGATTTTCTGTTTTTGATATGAAGATGTGTGGCATTAATACTTGTATGGCATCAGAACTGGTCACATGATTTTCTGTTTTTGGTAAGAAGATGTGTGGCATGAACACTTGTATGGAAACAAAACAGTCAGGTCATATCTGACTGGGAACACCTTTCCCGCACAGTGTAATTTGGCCTTGGAATGGGTGTGTTGTGACCATTAAAATGGAAAATTATCATAGTTACCAATAGTATGATGTCTTGGTTTATCATCACCTTTACTCTAGCCGTCTAAATTTGAAAAATGTTAGGGTATGTAAACTGAATCCTATCATGGATTTCTCGTATGAATCATTTTGAACTGTTCATTGTGCTAAGTTTGGTGCAAATGACATGTATGGTCGAGTACAAATTTGCAGGTATAGGACATGAGGAGACCCTAAGTTAATTCCCTTGTGTAAAGTACACACACGCTGGTGCAGGACATGTGGGCTCCGGATACGTTAGACGCTATCACCTGCTTGTTTTCACCAAAATCCCCGCAGAGACCAGGAATGAACCCACACCTGATGTGTCCTAGAGCTTGAAACAAGTGTCGGTATTAATCATTATATCCACAGCGGCTGGGGAAAATGACATTCTGTTAGATTTAGTTATTTATTTGATTTGTGTTTTACGCCGTACTCAAGAATATTTCACTTATACGACGGCGGCCGGCATTATGGTGGGAGGAAATCGGCCAGAGCCCGGGGGAAACCCAGGAACATCCGCAGGTTGCTGGCAGACCTTCCCACGTACAGCCGGCACTCTGTTTGAAGAATGGCTGTTCCTACTAACTAATATCAACTGCACCTATACGCAGTTTACCTCTATTTTACTTCGTCTTACTACGATAACCCGGCAACAATAATGTTTATTTATTTATTTATTTGATTTGTATTTTTCGCTGTACTCAAAAATATTGCACTTATATGAGGGCGGCCGGCATAATGGTGGGAGGAAACCGCGGCAGAGCCCGGGGGAACCCACCACCATCCGCAGGTTGCTGGCAGACCTTCCCACGTACGACCGGAGAGGAAGCCAATAATAATGAATAATAGTGCGAGCAGAAGCATATTTTTAACAGTTTCGGAACGTGTGATATTACAGTTTGTTGATTGGTCCCTGACGTCATACCCATCTGTGCCTTTTCCCTCTGTCCTCCTGGGAGGTCGTCATTTGGCTACTACATGTAGCATGCAACAGGCATGTGGCAAATCAGTGAAATAAACAGACTATAAGAGCAATACCACCGTAATGATTTCACGCGGAGACAGTGCCGTGCAAAGTGGGTCAGTACAAGAAGGCAACCGATAAACAGCCAGTATAGTGAAGAAAATAAATTGTGTAGCATAGCATAACTAACATATGGCGTGGCAAAAAATAAAGAACTGAGCAATTTCAGATATTGAAAATAAAATATCTAAATAGGTTTTATTTTCATTCACTTGTAAAACAACCACGTAAAGAAGAAAAGGTATACATCGAACGTTGGTCAGATTCAGTTTTGCCTAGTTTCAGTGTTACATGAACAAGGAGTAAAGACATAGGATGCTCAATACGTCAAAATTGATACTCGAATCAAACTAGATAGGTCTAACAAGATCAGTTTTTGGACGTTCGACCCATTAGCGTAATCAGATATAATCTCAATAATGACAATAATATCTGTTGTCGTGACACACAACACCACAAACTCTACACACTGGTATGGCAGAGGTCCACAAAAAAGGGAATATCATATGTCAACTTGAATAAAATAGCAGGATTCATAATCGATTTTACTCATCAGTTCGTCCTTGCACCCAGCCTGCAGTAGGAAATAATAACGGGCTGACCAAGAGAATGTCGTTATTACCGACACACGAACAGACGGCTTTGTTCTGGTCCTTTTTACCTGTGCGGTACATTCCTATTACGTCACAAAGTCCAATACTGTGCGGCACCAGAAACTGTTCTAAGTTATTCCACAACAATACTTGTATAGAGTCAACTAGATGGTGAAGGAAAAAAACAAATTCTCACGTTTTAATGACAACATATGTTTCTTAAAGAATGAAAAAAAAAATGAAGATTTTATCGCCCGATTATGTCACATTCATATACATCTACAGGTCCACTGCAGTTCTCACATACAGTACAGCTGAATACCTTATCACAGAGTACACTTTTCGACATGGTAATTATAAAAATACAATTAAAAATAAGCAAAACAAAAAAGCATATAACAATTAATGGAAGACACTCGCATGTACAAAACGTGAATCATTTATTCATTTATTTTTTATTTAGTTATCTATTTAATTGGCGTTTCACCCCGTACAAGAGGATATTTCACTTATACGACGGCGACCAGCGTTATGGTGGGAGGAAACTGAACAGAGCCCGGGGAAACCCACGACCATCCACAGGTTCAAAACATCAATCATACCATTTTTGTAATATTACATGTACATGACATCTTCATTTACATTCGAAATTCAGGTACTAGCGCTTCATGTATTTTCAAAACTAGGCAATAGAACATACCCGGTAAACATGATAAATACATTGTAAGTGGATAGATTTTTTCATTCCATATCTTTGTTCTAATATACAAGGAGATATGGCGTTCTGTTGACGTAGCATGCAGCAGGCATGTGGAACATCAATGGTGTATACTATGATAGCAATACCAAAGCAATGCATTGCCATAGCTTAGGCGTTCTACCAACTAAAAACTTGAAATGTATATGCTTGTGTCTCGTAATTATTCTAAATTGTTCCACAACAAGACATGTACATAGCTAACTAGATACCAATTTTTGATGAAGTAAAAAATCAAATTCCCACATTTTATTGACAACATATGTTTGTTAAACAAATCGAAAACACCGAAGAGTTTATCGTCCGTTTATGTCACATACATATACATCAACATATCTGTTGTAGTTCCCATTTCAAAATGACCAATATAAAAATACTAATAAAAATAAGCCAAACAAAAATCTATAGAACTAATAATCGAACACACTCACATGTACAAAACGTCAATCATTCTATTTATATGTAGTTATGTACGAAATATTCTTTATATTCATCCATTTATATCCTCAGTGTGCGAACAAATCTGTTATGGACGTTGGGAAAAGAGCATGGTGCCGCTTGTCTACAGGCCATCTGAGAGGGAAACAACCTGTAAGATAAATTGTGAATGTGATAGTCTAAACGATATTTTTTAATACCTGGTCATTCAGCTCACACTGCAAAACCAGAATCCACTGCCTGATCAAATGCCAAAGATGGCTTCTGACCTGAACGTCTTCAAACACAAGAATATTGTCCTTAATCGTGAATTCTCCTAGATTAAGAAGTTTTCATCACTGACAAAGATAGATTATTTTACTCAGTTTGGGCCCTGGCTTAGCAAGTTAACATTTAGGTGAGATCTATAGATGAATCGTCTCCAACGTTTTGGATAATTTCCTAAATTACTGCCAAATGTATTACAGGTTAATATATTTTGATGTACATGTAACATGTGGAAGTTGCTGGTAAGCTTCAGGAATCGATTATTATGTATGTATGTATGAAGATGTAGCGATTGTATGTCACGCCATTAGTCGTTGTTACAACTCCTTCGCTTTTGGCTATAATTGCCCCCCACCTCACCCCGAAATCATTTATGCGTGTTACGTTAAATTGAATAACATTCACTTATTACTTCATATGACCGATCATTCCGATTATTTTATTTCACAATACATTCGACACAACAGCAGCAGTGGGACGGAAAAGGTCTGAATGATACTTTAAGGTGAACTGTCCCGGTTGATCCAGTTTATCGCACAAAACTGGCACACTATTTTCTAGAGGTGTCTTTAACAAGGAGTCAAAATGAGGTAAAGGATGAAAATCGCTAGATTTTTCAAAAATACATACATATTTTTTCTTCAATACCAATAGGCTGAGTTTCGTGTGCTTGTTATTCTTTACACGCTAATCCGCTCCTGACGTCCCCCTGGTGTATGGCGTCATACTGGCTGTATGCCGTTCTGTACGTTCAACTCTGCTTAGCACACACCGAATTACGACTGGATTAGCCCTGATTCATTCCCATCCATGCGACAAAAATGGATAATTGCCATGCGACGTGTCCAATTCGAAACGAATAAACACTCTAAATTATTCTATAGCCATTTCGAGAAGATGTGTGTTGATCCGTCATACAGACTAAAACTAGAGTTTGGAATGCAAAGTAAACATTGTGCCTTAAAACCGGAAATGACACAATTTTGGCGCGCATAATTGGCACACTGGCTTCCTCCAAGGGCAGAAAAGCCATGTGTGTTTTCTATTCGGAACTTTTCGTGTTCATTTTAGTGTTATTTTTATTTCCTGCAAGTAAAAGTATTCACCGAAGTCATTTTATATCACAGGTGTATAACCGCTTCGGTGGTCTAGTGGTTAGAGCGTCCGCCAGGAAGCTCAAGTCTGGGTTGAGTCATGCCAAATACTTTAAAAATGGTACTTGTTGCTGCCTCGCTTGGCGCTCAGCATTGTGAGGTTAGAGCAAGGAAACAGGACTGCTCGGCCCGTGTCAGTAAAATGTGACTGGGTGCAGTGTCATGTCTGGTGTCTTGGGCATGGTGTTCCAGTGGCGGCATGAACTCGCCCTGCCACAAGAAGACAAACTATAAGTACACACCAGAAGGACTCCTCGTCGTCATATGACTGAAACATTGTTAAGTACGACGTTAAACCCCAATCATTCACTCACTCACAGTTATGTCAAGCAGTTAGGTAAGGCAAAAAACAGATCCAAGACAGTTCAACTTTAACGATGTTGAGATATTATAAGTTATTCCAGCGTTTTACGTGGGTATAATGCGTGATATATTGTCGAGAAGATTAATATTTTAGGAGCCCGAATAGCGAGTGGAAATACGCTGGTATAACCAATTTATCACAATGAAGAGCATTCCGACCGATTTTTGTTTTATATTTTTGCCAAAACACGCCGCGTTTATACGGAGGCTTTGCCACTGACAAAACGACTGAGACCAATGTCACGGCTCATACGACGACAACAGCACGGACTAAAACCGGTGCACTGACGGCGCAGAGCAAAAAAATACTTGCTTTAAGTCGACTGATAGATAGTAATTTTCGATTCAATTTGCAACGGTTTGCAATTTAGCTATCTCAAAAGATCCTACGAAAATCTTTTCTGTATGTTGTTATTGTTAACTGCTGAATCTTTAGAAATCTTTGGACGATAAATGCTGGAAAAGTTACTGACTTGTACATTGCTGTCAGGCGTTGCTATCCGCCAACGCGAATATCCTTGACTCCTATCAAAAACTATCAAAGGGGCGAGACTGTATTGCTTGCCTGTATATTTTGCAAATACGGTAGCCTATTCAACGCGCATAGACCAATCAGGGACCCAGAATTTTCTCTGAATTGTGATAAAGTTATTTATTTATTTGACTTGTATTTACGCAGTACTGAAGAATATTTCACTTATCGCCAGCGACCAGCATTATGGAAGGAGTAAACCGGGCATTTCCCTGATAAAATCCACGACGAAGGTTGTTGGAAAGCCTTCCTACTTACGGTCGGAGAGGAAGCCAACCTAAGCTTGACTTGACCTCACAGCGACTGCATTGTTGAGAGGATCCTTGGTCATTACGCTGCACTAGCACCCTAATCATCTCGGCCAAGGAGGTTCTCCTTGAAATAATTTTCGCATCGAAACAGACACATTTGTTATGAATCTACTTACATCTTCGGGATTTTTGTTAACCTTGTGAAAGCTTTGTTTATTTTGTCTTCTTCTGCAACGAAACAAGAAAAACGAGCTTAATTTCATACACTATACACTCAAAACTATCTCCACGATATGACTGAAACATTGCCGATGTTACGTTAAGCCATGTTCATTCATTCATTTAAGATTATCAGTTGTACTATTGTAACCGTCCACCAACAACACTGTGATCTGCCATGATGTGATCCCTTAGATGTCATACATTGATTTTTAACTACATGCCTATTATCTCATTCAAAGACAGTAATAAATGAGCGTTTTAGATTTTATGCCACACTGGCAGTATTACAGCTATTTCGATGCAAACAGTGAAGGGGGCAATTTTTCTGGTGCTTTCTTATCCACAGGGTATACACAGGGTCTTACTAAACTTAAGCTAATAAACTTAATAAATTGATCTCTTATGACGTTATTTTGTCAGCAGAAAATAAAACTATAAATCACTCCTGCAATCGTGGCACATTTATTACACCCCGATTTATTAACCCAGACAATGGGTTTACCTTTGGATCGCGCAGTACAATACAACAGCTCCTACCAGCAGGAGAACAATGACCACCAGACCAATAACCCACCATGGCTGAGAATCTTCAGCGTCAGCTGACGATAAAAAGAACAGCAAAAGGCCGTTACGCATCGGTAAATAAAAAAGAGCAATTCAAAGAACGTGATACACGTTCAGGTAATGGCATAACTTTAGGAGAACGAGGTAAAGGTTTAGCGCGTGACACGATCGGTTATGCTGTTTTTGACAAGACTTGTAGCGGCTTTTTTCTATAATTTAAAATGGCCGCCAATGTGACCAGTCAAAACTGTTAAAATGCCAAAGGTTTTTCTAACCAATGTAGCTTCTTGACTGTCTAATTTGGTTTCTTTATCTTTGGCAGTTTTTGAGATATTGGAGCCCAAAGTGTATAAATATAGGATTTAGATAATAGTCGGAAGAATTCCAATCGGTGTCCCAATTTATTAAACGTTACTGGCCTATAATTACTCCAAATACTGAGTTGTCGTCTGTCTAATATAAAATGACATCAAAAGGGTGCAAAAGAACCATAACTTAGCGATATTTACATGTAGTCCACCAGCTGAATTAACTTTAAACAAACTCACAATAGAAACTATCACATCACGCAGTGTAAAAGCAGAGCAGAGATGACAATAATTGGTTACCCGTGAAATTTGATCTCTTGCGAATTTACCTCAGTTACGGCTATTTTTCGTGAACAAACTCCAAAGCTTATTAGTCGACAATCTTGACATCAGCTCAAGTCAGTCTAATTAAACATAAATACTAAAAAAATGCCATTCTGGGATATCGGTAACGTTGCTTTATTTGTGTAGGCAAATGTCACTTACCAGTATCCAGGGGCCGTTTGTCAGTTACAACTTCAGAATCGTTGCCTTCCACTGGTTTAACATCAGGACCTTCTAGCCAGTACGATTGCAGTGCGTGGAAAGAATAAAAATATGAATGTAAAAAAATTCCTTGTCTGATATTACTTGGAATACAAGATCTATGGTGATACTGTTTGCAACTGTTCTTTTAAAAAATGTTCTCAGCATTATTGCTATTATATAACACTTTCTTATCGTGCAAGTGCAGTATAACCATATATTATTGTCTAGTAGTTACTGTAGAAACCTTTCACTCGTGAAAAAAAGAATGTACCGTATCAACCTTAATAATTTGTACTGCATTGTATGTACTCACTCGAACCTGGCAAAGGTGAATGGATTTGCAGGCGAACCTGAGCTTGCTCATAGATCCCCTCATCAGGTACAAAAACAGTAACCGAGTAATTAGCACTGTATTCTGGTCTGGGGTCACGGAATTCCAGAGAACAGCCTTTTCCCAGGAAAGCCGTGTCCTTGAACTCTTCGTCCTTGTAGATTTCTCCGTTGGATTCTCTAGTGAGTATACGTTTGCCATTCAGATTTTTACACCGCCATGACAGAGAGTAATTGGAAGTGGACTTGGTTGTAAAGTTACACGGCATGATAACGGCAGGGGCAGGAAGCTGTACATCCACTATCGGTTGTACCTGGACAGTGATGGCGCTGATTCCTGAAAAACATGTAACACTAATTCGATGATATATTCAATCATAGTATCATTGGGTGAATGCCCTGTAACAGTAAAGATTACGACACTTATCTCAAAAGTGGGGAAGTTAATATTTCTCTACCAAAAACAGCTTGCTGAATTACTCCACTGAAGATCCCATTAATCAATCCGATGCAGCGGGTTTGAGTGTGATGCATTGTATTTATCGTTCGGCGCAGCATCACGAATGCTGAACCCTAAATGACATGTTTTTTTACCTAATGAGGAGAAAAAAAAACACGAATGAGGTATATGCATAACAACAACACTTGTTTATTTCCAGCAATGTTTTGTTAGCCACTTAGGATAGCCGTGTGCTTCACCATGCCCTACACTTATATGGAATAAATGTGGAGTAAAAGCTGGACAGAAACAACAAATACTTTTTAGGAAAAGCATTAAACAGCCTCAGGGAAAATCTAACAATCTTAATCTCAACTCCGTTGCTCTAAGCAATTCGGTAAACAAAAGGACTTACTACGTGTATATAAAAGACACAGAGCAAACACCCAAACACAGATCCTCCCAATTCCTATGGCTCCGTAGTTTGAATATGAAATACCTGTTGTACATTCAAGAGCCTAGAGGGAAAAGAAACACATAAAGTCAAAGAATATTATTACCCATACAAAAAATCCTCCAAACCCAAAACCGATATGACATAATCAACTGTCTTTATAAGTTTTCTTTGAGGTTTAAATAGTATTTGAAACTACAGACACTGTGTCCCCAGAATAATCCGCCCATGTCTCAACGTACCTGATTCTGAGCATTACCAATAGCTCCCTCCCTCACCAACAGACGGACCAGTTCCACGTCAAACTTCTTCAACACCAAATCCAAAGGTTTCACCCCATCCTGTGGACATTCATGCAGCAATGTATCCAACACCACGACATTTCACAATGTGCCTGTTTTGTGCAGGCTTAGCCAAACTTCAGTACGGACATTAGGCATCTCAACTCAACCGACCTTCCTGTACTTGCTGTCAACCAAATTAGACGTTCCCAGTCAATAATTGCAATACTAATTGCAAAACACAACATTCAACACAACCACGAAATAGTTTAGAAAGTATTTACAGTAAGGAAATCGTACAAAACTTCCAATGATGACAGAAGGATGTAAGGGATGTTCTAAGCGGATGGGTTAAATCAATATGCATAAAGTGTACTTTATACATTTGACATTGTACTTTATAATTTGACGTTAATTAAACTGTGATTCTCAGTCGGGCTTTGATTGTATCTGTTCATACATTGAAGGCGCCGATTTTATCCAACACGACAGACATACGGCCCCGGGTTAGGTGAAATCAGACACAGCTAGGAAGCAGAGCCCTGCAGGTTCTGAACACTGAGTCTGTATACTGTACAAGATGAATAAAGTTTAGGAAATTTAGACTGAAACTGTTTGATGGTTGTACTCGCTATGACACACATGTTTTCGCAGTAATAGTTTGTGACGTTAGAAATCACAGCACACAGCATCTAGGAAATTCTACAAGCCTCTTGTACAGTCAGCATGACATACCTCTTTACACTTGTTTTCTTCTGCACAGAGTAATCTTAATTTAACTTTGGGGATATATTTTAACCTCTAAGTATGTGTACACTGGAAAGTTATATCAGCATTTCTCGCACCAAAGAAAAACTTCTGTTTACACCATGGACAGCACAATGACGCTAATTCAAATACAACTGGGATGTTGTTCTAAGTTTCAATACTTGACTTTTGTACATATTTGAATATGATAGCTTTGTCTATTTACTTGACTGGTGTTTTACCCAATACTCAAGAATATTTCACTCATACGACGGCGGCCAGCATTATGATGGGAGGAAACCGGGCACACCCCGGGGGATACGAATGACAATCCCCAGGTTGCTAGCAGACCTTCCCACGTATGACCGGAGAGGAGGCCAGCATAAGCTGGACTTAAACTCACAGCGACCGCATTGATGAGAGGCACTTGGGTCATTTCGCCGCCACAGAGGCCCCCTTGAATATAATGAGAGATATTTCTACATATATAAATTAAGTATATTGTCTGTCTGAACTGGTCGCACAAAATCCTTAACTTCCTATTGAACACAGATAAATTTGAATTTGGGTGATGTGTGCAATAATGTTACATAAGTGATTTGCATATTTCTCCGGGTGAATGTACAAAGGAGGTGAGACGGTAACGCGGAGTTTTGGCCCACTGCTGGATCGGATAGAACGCGCCGGGCTGAAAACTGGGCCATCAATTCGGTTAAAGGCAACACTGTGTTCCGTTTTGTGTACGTGTATGGAGGAAAACATATGTTGGCATCAATATAAAAATATAAATTACGCAATATCTGGCCAGACTCGAACCTACGAGTCTCTGTGTATATGGTCGCTGATGATTACACTATAGCCGCAAAAACCTGTCAGTTAAGTATTTATTTCCTCAACATCAGTGTGTCAAGGAGTTCTATTAAAACAAAAGACAACGTTATTGCTCTAGCCGTGAAGGAAGTCTTGGCCTGAAAACACCTTTTGCACAAAGATCAGAAGTATCGAGCTGGAAGTGTGCAAATTGTGTTCTCTGGTGTAACTTCCTTCATCCATAAACGAGGACTTGAAAGGGTCCAAAGGTGCGTCAAACTGACCGAATAGGAGGCAAACTTGTGTGTTTCTGATATATTGCTTGGGTAATTATAATGTCGGCTAATCTGTTGGATTAGTAATACTCAGTGTCTCCATTTACTGTGCATGTATTGTAGATTATAAAGTATTAGTTTTGAGCAACACTGGTTACAAACTTTTAGTGTGCTTGTAAGTACACATATGTAAATACGTTCCTTGTCGACAGGACATATACAATTTACAATGAGTTTGATAGTTTGTTCTCAAGAAACCCATCGCTTTAATGGAAATCATTTAAGTACGTACGTTTCCAGAAAACTTGTCTTGTTGAAATGTTATCATTACAAACGTAGTTGTGTCTTTTATAACTAAGTTATATTAGCAGAAGTGTTTGGTAGTCACTTAATTCCATAGTGAATACCGAGTCAGTTATTATGATTATTTCTGCAACAAACAAAAGTTTACTTTATTTTTATGGATTTAGTAGTCACTACGATCGTCATTATAGCATAGCATGTACTTGATTCACAGATGTACTGTTAATCATTTCTGCTATGCGCAATAATTTCTGATCAAATTACTCCGCTTTAGTGTTATGGTTGTCATCTAAGTAAAGCCGATATAGTACCTCAGAATGTAAAAGCATAGATGCTGTAAACAACAATAAAACATCAAGTAAAGTAAAATTTAAAAAGTATAGGCCAGTTAAGAACATTCACTGATGTACTTAACAGTTAGGATGCTATATTAGATCTGTATATCTAAATTGATTCATGGCCATATTTGATTAATTATTATCAGATAATCATATCAAAAGAGTGTACTTTAGAACAGTAGATGGTTCTTATGATATATGCACTTGTATGTATGTCGGGGAGAGTTGACACAATGAGTAAAATTATTGTGGTCTTAATTCTACCTTTTCTGCTTAGTTTTGGATTTTTCCATCTGGACAATTAAGGAAATTAACTGGTAGACCTTGAGTAGGAACTCCTTATTCCCAACCGAATCCTCGCAATTAACATAAATAATTAAAAAAATAGAAAACAGAGACCAGCTCATTCACATTGGCAACAGGTACGACTTGTAACAAGGCACCATTTGTCAACTTTGACTTTCCATTCTGCAGTTTTTGTATCGTATTTCCAGAAAAACAAATTGTGCTTGTGGAATCAACATCCACCAGACGTCACCCCACAGCATAGATCCCATGTTGTTATTTAGCGGATGAGAACATAACCTAGAGGAGTTACCTCTGGTAAATTGTCATTAGCAACACATGATAGCAACACTTTTTATTCATCCATCAGTGAAACAGGAAATCCAACGAGTTATCCTGTAGTATCACATTTATTAAACGAGAGATAAAAAAATTCCACTTCTTTCGAGCCTCTGTCGAGAACCAAGGGAAATTTTTGGATTCGAGTTTAATAAATATTGATACCACAGGATCACGAGGAGGAGCATCTGTTTATCACATAAATACAAAGCCCAACAATATCACAAAAGTCTCAAATCTAGATTAATCTCTATTTATGCAATCGCATGCAGAGGTCTGGATTAATTGAAGTATGTGACGTCAGTCATTCGTTCGTAAACCAAATCGATACATTTGCACACTGGGTAAAATATACGTCACATAAAAGACTTTCACTTTTGAACTGCTTTTACCGACACAAGTTTGGCTGGATTCTTGACTTTATTGTCTACATAATTCAAACTGAGCAGCAGGTAATGGTATTCAAACAGTTCACGAACACGCTTGTCGGACGAAGGTAGACTTCGATGGGTCAAAGAAACAAGTGGTGACGACACGGATACGTAGTGTGCACGTCATCTGGTGTGATAACGTAGCAGAAATTCAGATACATATATACATACACGACAAGAAATTTCAAGAACTTTAACTGCAATATCATTCCTACGCAGCAAGACTTAAACTGATTAGGAATCTCCAATTAGATATTTATAGATACTGGCACAGGACCCGTCCATACTGGACCACAGGAGCCTATAACCTATTTATTATACGATCACTAATTAACTGTAATTTAAAAAGGAAACAATACAAACACTGTTCATTTGAGGTGAAACCTTTGTAAATTCCTTCGCATCAAGAAATGAACAAGTTGTTTGTTCGCGCAAGAATATTTACATATTTACTTGTCATTTTTTATTGGCTGTTCATATTGCGCTACGTGCTCATCATTCTCGCGCCAACTTCAGTGTGTTTAACAGGTTCATCGATGACAGGTAGCAGTGAAGCAGCCACATGTAGCCACACACGTTTAAATTTACATTAGTGTCAATGGAGTGTGCAATCGTTCAACGCAGCACCACTGAAATGACTGCTGTGATTTCGAGAAGAAGCGGATGAAACAGATGTAGAATTTCTTGGGAGATGATGGCTGGATTACTGAGCTGGCTAGACGATGGTTGTGGGCTGAACGAGGCAGGGAAATTTACATTTTCATTTTGAGTTATGGACGGAGGACTCAGAAGAATTTGTGAGACACGTTTATGTTCGGAGGTATCAAGCTTGCTGTCGCACTCCTGTATACCAGCTATGGATTTCTGGCCCGTCAGCTGCAAGATTTTGTGGGGCGCTACTCCAGATTTTATCAGTGTCTGCACTGTTCTTTTCCGGACCGAGTGGTCTCTCGATCAGCTCAGGCGATGTTCCTCCATCGGCGTTTGATATATACCACAAAGTGGAAACTTCTTTTAGGGTGACGAGATTGCACGTTTCGTCAGAATCCGGCGAGCCGTAGATGCGTGGTTTTGTATGGTGAATGTTATTCCTGTGGCTCCACTCACATGTTTTGCTGTCACCTCTGGCCCACTCCAAGTACCCAGTACCATCACTCTCCCTCGCCGGAGCAATGTCGCCAAAAGTCAGTTTGCGCTGCGCATCTCTTCCAAGAAAGCCAAATGTCTTGAAAAAGTAGTGCAAGGAGAACTGGACTCTATGAGATGAATATGGACGAAGTTGTTTGGCTTCGAACAGCTTCCTCTCTATATCGGGTAATATTGCATCGGCAGCATTCCTTTTTCGGCCTTTCCCTTGCAATTCCAGGTGCATTTTTCTGGACTTCGACGGTTTATTTGCCAAATGAAACTCACTGCCATGGATGGAAATGACGTACCTGGAGTTTTTCAGATGTCTGAGATGAAAAAGTAAGTAACTGGTAAGATTTCTTCATTCGTGTAATTTTTATACAGTTATAACTTCCACAAACGTACGTGGGCTTTGATTTCTTACCGTTACACTTCTGTTAAAATATTATTCAGTATGCTGACATAAATTTTCTGACATATTTATGATTGTTTTTCTCGTGCGTTTCAGAATCATACCTTTAGGTGCTGTTTTTCATGGACTACAATGGGACCGGCTCGTTGTCAGGTCCATTCTTCTTCCGTATAGAAGTGAACATTTCCGCTAGATAATCATTAACTTGGTGAGATGAGATAGTTTCTATCAGCCGTGGCCCTTTCTTGTTCTCCCATAACCAGGGCTGGACATATTTTTACATCACCACAGGTGCTAATTATTGTTTTTCTTTTTCTTCTTTTTCTCCCAGCGCAAGGACGAATTAATACAGAGCCATACAAATGAAGAATCTATAATTATTATACACCCACTTACATATTTTAATTAAAATCAGTTAAATACAACATAAATAGCCGCCAGCTGTCAAGAAAAGGTGGCAAATTCTTCCATTTTACGGAATCCCATATGTTTGATGTCGGTCCACCACGTCACGTGCCAATGTTACTTTTCATTCCATTCCATGCAACAAACCTTTAAATTCTCATCGAATAAAAATAAAAAATACATGCACTGACACGCATTTAAACTTTCCTTTAAAAATACAGCTCTGTTTCGAATTGCACCAAATTACCTTAGAACCCCCGTATCACTCCCTTTTCTGCCTTGACCCAAAACTACGCGAAATTGCGAGATACCGGAAATAACTAGGGCACCGTGGGTAGCTAATCAAATCCTCCGCTAGCCAAAGCCTTTATGCACATAGAAACTTTCAGACAATTCAATGAAATGCCCTGAAAGGTGTTGAAAACATGGCGGGCAAGCATTAGCATCAGGATTAGCATTAATTCACGATAATTATGGCTTAACACCACCTTAACAGCATCTTAGCCATATCGTGGCGAACAGAGTCGTCAACCGATGAAGCGCGGTTACACATACTGGCTGTTGAAAGAGGAACGTTTACCCAGACAGTAGCAATCGCATCACTGACAAAATTCTGCATCACACTTAGTGCTGGAAACCCATTGACAGTGCGTCTATCATCTTGTATGTTGAAGAGACTGATTATGAAGGACACTATAACAAAGGTTTAGCTCTCCAACAAGGATTCGGAGGAATGGGTTAATGGACTGTTGAATTTGGCGCGGTCGGTTTAACGCGAGAGCACTGAAGCACAGTGAGGTTCCTTACCCGAAGGCAATGAAAGTACATGCCTATCTTACTACACTATCACCGCGTTTGGCAGACCAGTTCCCTAAAACAGGTTAAACGTTTACTGATGTGAAATTTTTAATCTTCTTTACAGTTCTGTTGTCTAGCTGACACCTGACACGTCAGGTTGTTAAAGCTTTCAATTGCTTCACATAAGGGAAACCATGCAATAATATTTTCTGCACGGATTTTCCTTGTTTGCCATTACGGCAGTGGCAATGGCTCTCTGATAACTGGGTTACCAGGCTGTTTCAACAACGATTACAGGTACCTTTATCAGTGAGTATTAGAGAAAAGCATGGTGAGGTATACCCTCTAATATTATGAGCGCACGACATCCATGACTTTGGGGGTTTCATTTGAAGAGGATTAAACTTTGAGGAATGCAACTGCCATACATCGTACCTTCTGAACAGCTTGTGTCTTGCGGAATATAGTACTCAGAAGTGTTATCATGCCTATCACTAAATGCTTATCCAATTTCTAACAATGGTTTCAAATTATAAGAACACTTCCCTTCCACAATGTCAACTCGCCGTATGTCATTTAAAACAAAGCTTATCTTGTTCTGTTTGTTGACATCAGCCCCCAGATGCACAAGCAGACAAACGAAATCTACATTATCTTTGCGAACTGCCCAATGAACGGCGGTATCTCCTTTCTGTGAAATGTCACCATAACATAACACGTTTATATACTTTTGTGGATTGGGATATCTCGTAGTGCTTGAGTTGTCCACTGAGTGTGTAAGTCATGTCGATCAAAGGCATCCACATTCGATGATTTGCGTTGCACTTCTACGTGTAAATGTAAAAATGCCAACTTCTGTCATGTTAGGGGCGAATAAATTTGTGTCAGGTTATGTTTTATTGTTCGAGGCCATTGATGAACAAGCACAGGAAGTATGCAACCTTACGGGATATTACATCCCTGTTCAAATTTGTTAACAAAGATCCGCAACATAACCAGCCATGTTTGGAAGCTGTTTATAATTTTGTGGTATAGCATTTTGGACAGTTTGCTACTGCACACTGGCCTAAGGCACGCAACAATAATAGATCAAATTAGAACCACATCATCTTGCAACCAAAAGAATTTGCACCGATTTATCCAAAACGGCAGTACAGAAAACTTTTAAACTCTCATCGAGTAAAAATAAAAAAATATATCGACTGACATTCATTTTAATTTCTCTTAAAAATACAGCTCTGTTTTGAATTGTACATAATTGCACTGAAAACCCAAATCAGCTTTGTTTTCTACTGCCTATTTAAAGGGTATTATAACGACAGGGTATTATTCTATTTCATCAGATGCCACGTCCATTTTGATTGGATCAAGTTATGATTTATTTCCATGACATTACACGCACAGGAAATACCAATCCTGACAAGACCCTGGTGTACCGAAGCTGATGTGGAGATAAAATTGTAAGACCTGCAATTTTATTTTACAGGAGTAAGCCAAGCGTGATGGCTACATTGTCTGGCTTAACGTAATGGGCTTCAACATCCCAACTTAAGACATGGGATATGGTTTGGCTCCTTTTCATAAGGAGAGTTTGTCAATAAATTTGCATCACAGGTTACGACAGTAAAAGCGATAATTGCCTCTTTGCACACAAAGTTAATTTCTCCTTCTTCCAAATGTGCCCCACATACACCGTTGACATCCCCTCCCTTGTCCACTGGCAGACGAACAAAACGTATTTTATTTTTCTTCAGTGCTAGAATCAAAGGACGTGTCCACGACACTCCTTAAATTTCATGTACTGCTCTCTGCGTTTGTGTTATGACTCATTACCGCTTTTACAAAATTTTGTACAGAAATCTAGAACCAAGATTAACAGGGATATGGTAATGAGACGGGAGGTGATGTCAGAGGAAACCAAAACGTATCAATCGTTATTCCTATTCATACTTCATGCATGGGCACACCCTTGAGTTAAAGTGCGATCAATGTCATTCCATCCCACACCAAAACGAATTTCATTCAATAGTGCTAATTACAGTTCCGCCCAACCAGAGTAATGGTTATATATTAAAAGAAAAACGCCTACACGTGTCGCTACGGGCTCCAAATGTC
The DNA here is from genome assembly GCA_016165875.1 of Acanthopleura granulata. NCBI lineage: Eukaryota > Metazoa > Mollusca > Polyplacophora > Chitonida > Chitonidae > Acanthopleura > Acanthopleura granulata. The sequence goes on along the minus strand of JABBOT010000060.1, from coordinate 945,029 downwards.
AGACTCACCAGTGGTGCAATAGATTTGCTCACATATTGATCATCGCTGGGTGGCGCACAATTCAGAGCCTTACAATCTCCAATGATACGTCATTTTCGCCACATATAATGTGTGTGTCTCCCAAAAACGACAACTCACCTTATTCTTTATGTTGACATCTCCTCCCAGATCCACAAGCTGACGGACACGATCAACATCATTGTTACCCACTGCCCAATGAACAACCGTCTCTCCATTCTGTAAAATGCCACAATAACACAAAGAAACATTTAAAGTGTGATTCAACATTTATATCAATTCGATACGGCGTTATCTGAAGAGCTGTGGAAAAGTTCTGATTTGATGGGTTAAATATGAGCATATCAGATAATGATCTGAACAGGAGACGCCACCTTAGCAGTATCTCAGCCATATCGTGGCGAACAAACTCAGATGAAACGCGGCTACACATACCGGCTTTGAACGAGGAACGTTTACCTAGACAGTACCAATAACATCATTGAAAAAATTCTGCATCACACTTACTGCTGGAAACCCATTGACAGTACGTTTATCATCTTGTATGTTCAAAAGACTGACCATTAAGGACACTATAACAAAGGTTTAGCTCAACAATATGCATTCAGACGAATTGGTTAATGGACTGTTGACTTTGACGCGATCGGGTCAACGCAGGCGCACTGTGAGTTTCCCCTACCCGCAGGCACTGCAAGTACAAGCCTAACTTACTTCAATATCACCGCGTTTGCCAAACCAGTTTTCTAAAAAAGGTTAAACGTTTAATGATGTGAAATTTTTAATCTTCTTTACAGTTCTGTTGTCCAGCTGACACCTGGAGTCCGTCAGGTTGTCAAAGCTTTCAGTTGCTTCACATGACGCAAACCATCCAATGATATTTTGTGTATGTCTGCGAGGCATTTCGGCAGTGTCATTGGTTCTGTGGTAATTGGGTTACCAGGCTGTTTCAACGAAAATTGCAGGTACGCTTATCAGTGAGAATTAGAGAAAAGCATGGTGAGGTATACCCTCTAATGTCATGAGCGTACGACATGCATGACTTTGGGGGTTTCATCTGTAGAGGATTCAACTTTGAGTAATGCAACTAAAATACATTGTGCCTTCAGAAAATCTTGTGTCTTGCGGAATCTAGTATTCAGAAGTGTTATCATGCCTATCACTAAATGCTTATGCAATTTCTAACAATGGTTTTAAATTATAAGAACACATCTCTTCCAAAATGCCAACTTGCCGTACATGTCAATTAAAACAAAGCTTACCTTGTTCTGTGTGTTGATATCAGCCCCCAGATCCACAAGCACACGAACAAGATCTACATTATCTTTGCGAACTGCCCAATGAACGGCGGTTTCCCCTCTCTGTGAAATGTGACCATAACGTAACACGTTTATATACTTTGGAGGACTGGGATATCACAAAGTGTCTGAGTTGTCCACATTCCATGATTTGTTGGCACGTATACGTGTAAATGTAAAAATGCCAACTTCTGTCATATCAGTGGGGAATAAATTAGTGTCAGGTTATGTTTTATTGTTCGAGGCAATTGATGAACAAGCACAGGAACTATTCAACCTTACGGGATATTATATCACTGTTCAAATTGGTTAACAAAGATCCTCAACATACCCAGCCATGTTTGGAAGCTGTTTATAATTTTGTGGTATAGCATTTTGGACGGTTTGCTACTGCACACTGGCCTAAGGCACGCTTTTCTGCGTAAACGTTGAATCACTCTAGCAAAATTACCACAACTGGCTTCTAGGGTCATATCTGACAAATTTAGGGTCACATGAAAATATATTCTCGCCACATCATTCAAAGAGCTAGAAAGCTGGGATAGGAATTTCGTTTAAGGATAATTTATCCACACAGCCATTAAGTCCTGTTATATATCGTACAAGACATTAAAAAAGCTGCGCCGGTTCTGTTGGGTTAAAAGTCCTAGTACAGTTTTAGCAACTGAGTCTAGTTCCGTCCAAATCTAGAGTATTTCATGAGGCAATAAGACATTTTCACCCAGATATCACATTTGATAGTGTCTGTTTTTAAAATAATTGACTCATGATGAAATCTTTGATTTCTTGTCATAAATAGTGTGGTCATGCATTCTAAATACAACCCTTACCTCATCCTGGCTGTTGACATCAGCACCCTTCTCCACTAGGAAACGAATGAGATCCAAATCACCTGCTTTAAGCGCAAAAAGCAGAGGCGTCTTTCCTTCCTGTGGATTACAATAATAATATATTAAATAAGAAGCACATCATCTTACAACCAAAAGAATTTGCGCCGATTTATCCAAAACGACAGTACACAAAACAGTTTTAATAACTGAGTCTAGTTTTGTGCAAATCTAGAGTATCTCATGGGGCAATAGATCATTCACATCCAATAATCATATTTTAGACGGTCTGTTTTCAAACTAATTGAATCACGATCAGATCTAGAATTTCTTGTCATAAATAGTGTCGTCATGCATTCTAAATACAACCCTTACCTCATCCTGACTGTTGACATCAGCACCCTTCTCCACTAGGAAACGAACAAGATCCAATTCACCTGCTTTAAACGAAAAAATCAGGGGTGTCTTTCCTTCCTGTGGATTGCAACAATAATTATATGAAATTAGAACCACATCATCTTGCAACCGGAACAAGTTGTGCCAATTTATTCATAACGGCAGTAAACCAAACTTTTAAATTCTCATCGAATAAAAATAAAAAATACATGCACTGACATGCATTTTAGTTTGTTTTAAAAATACAGCTCTGTTTTGAATTGTACCTAATTGTGCTGAAAATCCCAAACAATTTCCTTTTGCAGTCAATTTTTAAAGGGCATTGTTAGGAGAGAGACTCTATATGATCAGAAACCACCTCATTTTTGAATGAGTAAGTTACGCTCTATTTCGATGACATTACACACATGGGAAACACCTGTCCTGACCAGACCCTGGCGTGCCGAAGCTGATGTGGAGATAAAATTGTAACACCTGCAATTGTATTTTACAAGAGTAAAGAAAAGCAGTAAGGCAGCGTGATGACTACATTGTCTAGCTTAACATAATGGGATTGAACATCCGGGCGTAAGACACGGGATATGGTTTGGTTCCTTTTCGTACGAAGAGTTTGTCAAAAAGTATGCATCACGGGTTACAAAAGTAAATGCGATAAATTGCCTGTTTTGCACTTAATTTCTCTTTCTTCCAAATGCGCCGCACAGTACTTCAATTTTACAGTTAACATCCGCTCCCTTCTCCACTGGCAGACGAACAAAACGTATTTTATTTTTCTTCAGTGCTAGAATCAACGGGCTTTGTTCACGACACTCCATAAATTTCATGAACTGCTCTCTGCGTTTGCGTTATGACTCATTACCGCTTTTACAAAATTTTGTACAGAAATCTAGAACCAAGATTAACAGGGATATGGTAATGAGACGGGAAGTGATGTCAGAGGAAACCAAAACGTATCAATCGTTATTCCTATTCATACTTCATGCATGGGCACACCCTTGAGTTAAAGTGCGATCAATGTCATTCCATCCCACACCAAAACGAATTTCATTCAATAGTGCTAATTACAGTTCCGCCCAACCAGAGTAATGGTTATATATTAAAAGAAAAACGCCTACATGTGTCGCTACGGGCTCCAAATGTCAGACTTACCAGTGGTGCAATAGATTTGCTCACATATTGATCATCGCTGGGTGGCGCACAATTCAGAGCCTTACAATCTCCAATGATACGTCATTTTCGCCACATATAATGTGTGTGTCTCCCAAAAACGACAACTCACCTTATTCTTTATGTTGACATCTCCTCCCAGATCCACAAGCTGACGGACACGATCAACATCATTGTTACCCACTGCCCAATGAACAACCGTCTCTCCATTCTGTAAAATGCCACAATAACACAAAGAAACATTTAAAGTGTGATTCAACATTTATATCAATTCGATACGGCGTTATCTGAAGAGCTGTGGAAAAGTTCTGATTTGATGGGGTTAAATATGAGCATATCAGATAATGATCTGAACAGGAGACGCCACCTTAGCAGTATCTCAGCCATATCGTGGCGAACAAACTCAGATGAAACGCGACTACACATACCGGCTTTGAACGAGGAACGTTTACCTAGACAGTACCAATAACATCATTGAAAAAATTCTGCATCACACTTACTGCTGAAAACCCATTGACAGTACGTTTATCATCTTGTATGTGCAAAAGACTGACCATTAAGGACACTATAACAAAGGTTTAGCTCAACAATATGCATTCAGACGAATTGGTTAATGGACTGTTGACTTTGACGCGATCGGGTCAACGCAGGCGCACTGTGAGTTTCCCCTACCCGCAGGCACTGCAAGTACAAGCCTAACTTACTTCAACATCACCGCGTTTGCCAAACCAGTTTTCTAAAAAAGGTTAAACGTTTAATGATGTGAAATTTTTAATCTTCTTTACAGTTCTGTTGCCCAGCTGACACCTGGAGTCCGTCAGGTTGTCAAAGCTTTCAGTTGCTTCACATGACGCAAACCATCCAATGATATTTTGTGTATGTCTGCGAGGCATTTCGGCAGTGTCATTGGTTCTGTGGTAATTGGGTTACCAGGCTGTTTCAACGAAAATTGCAGGTACGCTTATCAGTGAGATTTAGAGAAAAGCATGGTGAGGTATACCCTCTAATGTCATGAGCGTACGACATGCATGACTTTGGGGGTTTCATCTGTTGAGGATTCAACTTTGAGTAATGCAACTAAAATACATTGTGCCTTCAGAAAATCTTGTGTCTTGCGGAATCTAGTATTCAGAAGTGTTATCATGCCTATCACTAAATGCTTATGCAATTTCTAACAATGGTTTTAAATTATAAGAACACATCTCTTCCAAAATGCCAACTTGCCGTACATGTCAATTAAAACAAAGCTTACCTTGTTCTGTTTGTTGATATCAGCCCCCAGATCCACAAGCACACGAACAAGATCTACATTATCTTTGCGAACTGCCCAATGAACGGCGGTTTCCCCTCTCTGTGAAATGTGACCATAACGTCACACGTTTATATACTTTGGAGGACTGGGATATCCCAAAGTGTCTGAGTTGTCCACATTCCATGATTTGTTGGCACGTATACGTGTAAATGTAAAAATGCCAACTTCTGTCATATCAGTGGGGAATAAATTAGTGTCAGGTTATGTTTTATTGTTCGAGGCAATTGATGAACATGCACGGGAACTATTCAACCTTACGGGATATTATATCACTGTTCAAATTGGTTAACAAAGATCCTCAACATACCCAGCCATGTTTGGAAGCTGTTTATAATTTTGTGGTATAGCATTTTGGACGGTTTGCTACTGCACACTGGCCTAAGGCACGCTTTTCTGCGTAAACGTTGAATCACTCTAGCAAAATTACCACAACTGGCTTCAAGGGTCATATCTGACAAATTTAGGGTCACATGAAAATATATTCTCGCCACATCATTCAAAGAGCTAGAAAGCTGGGATAGGAATTTCTTTTAAGGATAATTTATCCACACAGCCATTAAGTCCTGTTATATATCGTACAAGACATTAAGAAAGCTGCGCCGGTTCTGTTGGGTTAAAAGTCATAGTACAGTTTTAGCAACTGAGTCTAGTTCCGTCCAAATCTAGAGTATTTCATGAGGCAATAAGACATTTTCACCCAGATATCACATTTGATAGTGTCTGTTTTTAAAATTATTGACTCATGATGAAATCTTTGATTTCTTGTCATAAATAGTGTGGTCATGCATTCTAAATACAACCCTTACCTCATCCTGGTTGTTGACATCAGCACCCTTCTCCACTAGGAAACGAATGAGATCCAAATCACCTGCTTTAAGCGCAAAAAGCAGAGGCGTCTTTCCTTCCTGTGGATTACAATAATAATATATTAAATAAGAAGCACATCATCTTACAACCAAAAGAATTTGCGCCGATTTATCCAAAACGACAGTACACAAAACAGTTTCAATAACTGAGTCTAGTTTTGTGCAAATCTAGAGTATCTCATGGAGCAATAGATCATTCACATCCAATAATCATATTTTAGACGGTCTGTTTTCAAACTAATTGAATCACGATCAGATCTAGAATTTCTTGTCATAAATAGTGTCGTCATGCATTCTAAATACAACCCTTACCTCATCCTGACTGTTGATATCAGCACCCTTCTCCACCAGGAAACGAACGAGATCCAATTCACCTGCTTTAAACGAAAAAATCAGGGGTGTCTTTCCTTCCTGTGGATTGCAACAATAATTATATGAAATTAGAACCACATCATCTTGCAACCGGAACAAGTTGTGCCCATTTATTCATAACGGCAGTAAACCAAACTTTTAAATTCTCATCGAATAAAAATAAAAAATACATGCACTGACATGCATTTTAGTTTGTTTTAAAAATACAGCTCTGTTTTGAATTGTACCTAATTGCTCTGAAAATCCCAATTTCCTTTTGCAGTCAATTTTTAAAGGGCATTGTTAGGAGAGAGACTCTATATGATTAGAAACCACCTCATTTTTGAATGAGTAAGTTACGCTTTATTTCGATGACATTACACACATGGGAAACACCTGACCTGACCAGACCCTGGCGTGCCGAAGCTGATGTGGAGATAAAATTGTAACACCTGCTATTGTATTTTACAAGAGTAAAGAAAAGCAGTAAGGCGGCGTGATGACTACATTGTCTAGCTTAACATAATGGGAATGAACATCCGGGCGTAAGACATGGAATATGGTTTGGTTCCTTTTCGTACGAAGAGTTTGTCAAAAAGTATGCATCACGGGTTACAAAAGTAAATGCGATAAATTGCCTGTTTTGCACTTAATTTCTCTTTCTTCCAAATGCGCCACACAGTACTTCAATTTTACAGTTAACATCCGCTCCCTTCTCCACTGGCAGACGAACAAAACGTATTTTATTTTTCTCTAGTGCTAGAATCAACGGGCTTTGTTCACGACACTCCATAAATTTCATGTACTGCTCTCTGCGTTTGTGTTATGACTCATTACCGCTTTTACAAAATTTTGTACAGAAATCTAGAACCAAGATTAACAGGGATATGGTAATGAGACGGGAGGTGATGTCAGAGGAAACCAAAACGTATCAATCGTTATTCCTATTCATACTTCATGCATGGGCACACCCTTGAGTTAAAGTGCGATCAATGTCATTCCATCCCACACCAAAACGAATTTCATTCAATAGTGCTAATTACAGTTCCGCCCAACCAGAGTAATGGTTATATATTAAAAGAAAAACGCCTACATGTGTCGCTACGGGCTCCAAATGTCAGACTCACCAGTGGTGCAATAGATTTGCTCACATATTGATCATCGCTGGGTGGCGCACAATTCAGAGCCTTACAATCTCCAATGATACGTCATTTTCGCCACATATAATGTGTGTGTCTCCCAAAAACGACAACTCACCTTATTCTTTATGTTGACATCTCCTCCCAGATCCACAAGCTGACGGACACGATCAACATCATTGTTACCCACTGCCCAATGAACAACCGTCTCTCCATTCTGTAAAATGCCACAATAACACAAAGAAACATTTAAAGTGTGATTCAACATTTATATCAATTCGATACGGCGTTATCTGAAGAGCTGTGGAAAAGTTCTGATTTGATGGGGTTAAATATGAGCATATCAGATAATGATCTGAACAGGAGACGCCACCTTTGCAGTATCTCAGCCATATCGTGGCGAACAAACTCAGATGAAACGCGGCTACACATACCGGCTTTGAACGAGGAACGTTTACCTAGACAGTACCAATAACATCATTGAAAAAATTCTGCATCACACTTACTGCTGGAAACCCATTGACAGTACGTTTATCATCTTGTATGTTCAAAAGACTGACCATTAAGGACACTATAACAAAGGTTTAGCTCAACAATATGCATTCAGACGAATTGGTTAATGGACTGTTGACTTTGACGCGATCGGGTCAACGCAGGCGCACTGTGAGTTTCCCCTACCCGCAGGCACTGCAAGTACAAGCCTAACTTACTTCAATATCACCGCGTTTGCCAAACCAGTTTTCTAAAAAAGGTTAAACGTTTAATGATGTGAAATTTTTAATCTTCTTTACAGTTCTGTTGTCCAGCTGACACCTGGAGTCCGTCAGGTTGTCAAAGCTTTCAGTTGCTTCACATGACGCAAACCATCCAATGATATTTTGTGTATGTCTGCGAGGCATTTCGGCAGTGTCATTGGTTCTGTGGTAATTGGGTTACCAGGCTGTTTCAACGAAAATTGCAGGTACGCTTATCAGTGAGAATTAGAGAAAAGCATGGTGAGGTATACCCTCTAATGTCATGAGCGTACGACATGCATGACTTTGGGGGTTTCATCTGTAGAGGATTCAACTTTGAGTAATGCAACTAAAATACATTGTGCCTTCAGAAAATCTTGTGTCTTGCGGAATCTAGTATTCAGAAGTGTTATCATGCCTATCACTAAATGCTTATGCAATTTCTAACAATGGTTTTAAATTATAAGAACACATCTCTTCCAAAATGCCAACTTGCCGTACATGTCAATTAAAACAAAGCTTACCTTGTTCTGTTTGTTGATATCAGCCCCCAGATCCACAAGCACACGAACAAGATCTACATTATCTTTGCGAACTGCCCAATGAACGGCGGTTTCCCCTCTCTGTGAAATGTGACCATAACGTAACACGTTTATATACTTTGGAGGACTGGGATATCCCAAAGTGTCTGAGTTGTCCACATTCCATGATTTGTTGGCACGTATACGTGTAAATGTAAAAATGCCAACTTCTGTCATATCAGTGGGGAATAAATTAGTGTCAGGTTATGTTTTATTGTTCGAGGCAATTGATGAACAAGCACAGGAACTATTCAACCTTACGGGATATTATATCACTGTTCAAATTGGTTAACAAAGATCCTCAACATACCCAGCCATGTTTGGAAGCTGTTTATAATTTTGTGGTATAGCATTTTGGACGGTTTGCTACTGCACACTGGCCTAAGGCACGCTTTTCTGCGTAAACGTTGAATCACTCTAGCAAAATTACCACAACTGGCTTCAAGGGTCATATCTGACAAATTTAGGGTCACATGAAAATATATTCTCGCCACATCATTCAAAGAGCTAGAAAGCTGGGATAGGAATTTCTTTTAAGGATAATTTATCCACACAGCCATTAAGTCCTGTTATATATCGTACAAGACATTAAGAAAGCTGCGCCGGTTCTGTTGGGTTAAAAGTCATAGTACAGTTTTAGCAACTGAGTCTAGTTCCGTCCAAATCTAGAGTATTTCATGAGGCAATAAGACATTTTCACCCAGATATCACATTTGATAGTGTCTGTTTTTAAAATTATTGACTCATGATGAAATCTTTGATTTCTTGTCATAAATAGTGTGGCCATGCACTCTGAATACAACCCTTACCTCATCCTGGCTGTTGACATCAGCACCCTTCTCCACTAGGAAACGAATGAGATCCAAATCACCTGCTTTAAGCGCAAAAAGCAGAGGCGTCTTTCCTTCCTGTGGATTACAATAATAATATATTAAATAAGAAGCACATCATCTTACAACCAAAAGAATTTGCGCCGATTTATCCAAAACGACAGTACACAAAACAGTTTTAATAACTGAGTCTAGTTTTGTGCAAATCTAGAGTATCTCATGGAGCAATAGATCATTCACATCCAATAATCATATTTTAGACGGTCTGTTTTCAAACTAATTGAATCACGATCAGATCTAGAATTTCTTGTCATAAATAGTGTCGTCATGCATTCTAAATACAACCTTTACCTCATCCTGACTGTTGACATCAGCACCCTTCTCCACTAGGAAACGAACGAGATCCAATTCACCTGCTTTAAACGAAAAAATCAGGGGTGTCTTTCCTTCCTGTGGATTGCAACAATAATTATATGAAATTAGAACCACATCATCTTGCAACCGGAACAAGTTGTGCCCATTTATTCATAACGGCAGTAAACCAAACTTTTAAATTCTCATCGAATAAAAATAAAAAATACATGCACTGACATGCATTTTAGTTTGTTTTAAAAATACAGCTCTGTTTTGAATTGTACCTAATTGCTCTGGGTAATGGTTGTATATTAAAAGAAAAACGCCTACATGTGTCGCTACGGGCTCCAAATGTCAGACTTACCAGTGGTGCAATAGATTTGCTCACATATTGATCATCGCTGGGTGGCGCACAATTCAGAGCCTTACAATCTCCAATGATACGTCATTTTCGCCACATATAATGTGTGTGTCTCCCAAAAACGACAACTCACCTTATTCTTTATGTTGACATCTCCTCCCAGATCCACAAGCTGACGGACACGATCAACATCATTGTTACCCACTGCCCAATGAACAACCGTCTCTCCATTCTGTAAAATGCCACAATAACACAAAGAAACATTTAAAGTGTGATTCAACTTTTATATCAATTCGAGACGGCGTTATCTGAAGAGCTGTGGAAAAGTTCTGATTTGATGGGGTTAAATATGAGCATATCAGATAATGATCTGAACAGGAGACGCCACCTTAGCAGTATCTCAGCCATATCGTGGCGAACAAACTCAGATGAAACGCGACTACACATACCGGCTTTGAACGAGGAACGTTTACCTAGACAGTACCAATAACATCATTGAAAAAATTCTGCATCACACTTACTGCTGGAAACCCATTGACAGTACGTTTATCATCTTGTATGTTCAAAAGACTGACCATTAAGGACACTATAACAAAGGTTTAGCTCAACAATATGCATTCAGACGAATTGGTTAATGGACTGTTGACTTTGACGCGATCGGGTCAACGCAGGCGCACTGTGAGTTTCCCCTACCCGCAGGCACTGCAAGTACAAGCCTAACTTACTTCAATATCACCGCGTTTGCCAAACCAGTTTTCTAAAAAAGGTTAAACGTTTAATGATGTGAAATTTTTAATCTTCTTTACAGTTCTGTTGTCCAGCTGACACCTGGAGTCCGTCAGGTTGTCAAAGCTTTCAGTTGCTTCACATGACGCAAACCATCCAATGATATTTTGTGTATGTCTGCGAGGCATTTCGGCAGTGTCATTGGTTCTGTGGTAATTGGGTTACCAGGCTGTTTCAACGAAAATTGCAGGTACGCTTATCAGTGAGAATTAGAGAAAAGCATGGTGAGGTATACCCTCTAATGTCATGAGCGTACGACATGCATGACTTTGGGGGTTTCATCTGTAGAGGATTCAACTTTGAGTAATGCAACTAAAATACATTGTGCCTTCAGAAAATCTTGTGTCTTGCGGAATCTAGTATTCAGAAGTGTTATCATGCCTATCACTAAATGCTTATGCAATTTCTAACAATGGTTTTAAATTATAAGAACACATCTCTTCCAAAATGCCAACTTGCCGTACATGTCAATTAAAACAAAGCTTACCTTGTTCTGTGTGTTGATATCAGCCCCCAGATCCACAAGCACACGAACAAGATCTACATTATCTTTGCGAACTGCCCAATGAACGGCGGTTTCCCCTCTCTGTGAAATGTGACCATAACGTAACACGTTTATATACTTTGGAGGACTGGGATATCCCAAAGTGTCTGAGTTGTCCACATTCCATGATTTGTTGGCACGTATACGTGTAAATGTAAAAATGCCAACTTCTGTCATATCAGTGGGGAATAAATTAGTGTCAGGTTATGTTTTATTGTTCGAGGCAATTGATGAACAAGCACAGGAACTATTCAACCTTACGGGATATTATATCACTGTTCAAATTGGTTAACAAAGATCCTCAACATACCCAGCCATGTTTGGAAGCTGTTTATAATTTTGTGGTATAGCATTTTGGACGGTTTGCTACTGCACACTGGCCTAAGGCACGCTTTTCTGCGTAAACGTTGAATCACTCTAGCAAAATTACCACAGCTGGCTTCAAGGGTCATATCTGACAAATTTAGGGTCACATGAAAATATATTCTCGCCACATCATTCAAAGAGCTAGAAAGCTGGGATAGGAATTTATTTTAAGGATAATTTATCCACACAGCCATTAAGTCCTGTTATATATCGTACAAGACATTAAAAAAGCTGCGCCGGTTCTGTTGGGTTAAAAGTCCTAGTACAGTTTTAGCAACTGAGTCTAGTTCCGTCCAAATCTAGAGTATTTCATGAGGCAATAAGACATTTTCACCCAGATATCACATTTGATAGTGTCTGTTTTTAAAATAATTGACTCATGATGAAATCTTTGATTTCTTGTCATAAATAGTGTGGTCATGCATTCTAAATACAACCCTTACCTCATCCTGGCTGTTGACATCAGCACCCTTCTCCACTAGGAAACGAATGAGATCCAAATCACCTGCTTTAAGCGCAAAAAGCAGAGGCGTCTTTCCTTCCTGTGGATTACAATAATAATATATTAAATAAGAAGCACATCATCTTACAACCAAAAGAATTTGCGCCGATTTATCCAAAACGACAGTACACAAAACAGTTTTAATAACTGAGTCTAGTTTTGTGCAAATCTAGAGTATCTCATGGGGCAATAGATCATTCACATCCAATAATCATATTTTAGACGGTCTGTTTTCAAACTAATTGAATCACGATCAGATCTAGAATTTCTTGTCATAAATAGTGTCGTCATGCATTCTAAATACAACCCTTACCTCATCCTGACTGTTGACATCAGCACCCTTCTCCACCAGGAAACGAACGAGATCCAATTCACCTGCTTTAAACGAAAAAATCAGGGGTGTCTTTCCTTCCTGTGGATTGCAACAATAATTATATGAAATTAGAACCACATCATCTTGCAACCGGAACAAGTTGTGCCCATTTATACATAACGGCAGTAAACCAAACTTTTAAATTCTCATCGAATAAAAATAAAAAATACATGCACTGACATGCATTTTAGTTTGTTTTAAAAATACAGCTCTGTTTTGAATTGTACCTAATTGCTCTGAAAATCCCAAACAATTTCCTTTTGCAGTCAATTTTTAAAGGGCATTGTTAGGAGAGAGACTCTATATGATCAGAAACCACCTCATTTTCGAATGAGTAAGTTACGCTCTATTTCGATGACATTACACACATGGGAAACACCTGTCCTGACCAGACCCTGGCGTGCCGAAGCTGATGTGGAGATAAAATTGTAACACCTGCAATTGTATTTTACAAGAGTAAAGAAAAGCAGTAAGGCAGCGTGATGACTACATTGTCTAGCTTAACATAATGGGATTGAACATCCGGGCGTAAGACACGGGATATGGTTTGGTTCCTTTTCGTACGAAGAGTTTGTCAAAAAGTATGCATCACGGGTTACAAAAGTAAATGCGATAAATTGCCTGTTTTGCACTTAATTTCTCTTTCTTCCAAATGCGCCGCACAGTACTTCAATTTTACAGTTAACATCCGCTCCCTTCTCCACTGGCAGACGAACAAAACGTATTTTATTTTTCTCTAGCGCTAGAATCAACGGGCTTTGTTCACGACACTCCATAAATTTCATGTACTGCTCTCTGCGTTTGTGTTATGACTCATTACCGCTTTTACAAAATTTTGTACAGAAATCTAGAACCAAGATTAACAGAGATATGGTAATGAGACGGGAGGTGATGTCAGAGGAAACCAAAACGTATCAATCGTTATTCCTATTCATACTTCATGCATGGGCACACCCTTGAGTTAAAGTGCGATCAATGTCATTCCATCCCACACCAAAACGAATTTCATTCAATAGTGCTAATTACAGTTCCGCCCAACCAGAGTAATGGTTATATATTAAAAGAAAAACGCCTACATGTGTCGCTACGGGCTCCAAATGTCAGACTCACCAGTGGTGCAATAGATTTGCTCACATATTGATCATCGCTGGGTGGCGCACAATTCAGAGCCTTACAATCTCCAATGATACGTCATTTTCGCCACATATAATGTGTGTGTCTCCCAAAAACGACAACTCACCTTATTCTTTATGTTGACATCTCCTCCCAGATCCACAAGCTGACGGACACGATCAACATCATTGTTACCCACTGCCCAATGAACAACCGTCTCTCCATTCTGTAAAATGCCACAATAACACAAAGAAACATTTAAAGTGTGATTCAACATTTATATCAATTCGATACGGCGTTATCTGAAGAGCTGTGGAAAAGTTCTGATTTGATGGGGTTAAATATGAGCATATCAGATAATGATCTGAACAGGAGACGCCACCTTAGCAGTATCTCAGCCATATCGTGGCGAACAAACTCAGATGAAACGCGGCTACACATACCGGCTTTGAACGAGGAACGTTTACCTAGACAGTACCAATAACATCATTGAAAAAATTCTGCATCACACTTACTGCTGGAAACCCATTGACAGTACGTTTATCATCTTGTATGTTCAAAAGACTGACCATTAAGGACACTATAACAAAGGTTTAGCTCAACAATATGCATTCAGACGAATTGGTTAATGGACTGTTGACTTTGACGCGATCGGGTCAACGCAGGCGCACTGTGAGTTTCCCCTACCCGCAGGCACTGCAAGTACAAGCCTAACTTACTTCAATATCACCGCGTTTGCCAAACCAGTTTTCTAAAAAAGGTTAAACGTTTAATGATGTGAAATTTTTAATCTTCTTTACAGTTCTGTTGTCCAGCTGACACCTGGAGTCCGTCAGGTTGTCAAAGCTTTCAGTTGCTTCACATGACGCAAACCATCCAATGATATTTTGTGTATGTCTGCGAGGCATTTCGGCAGTGTCATTGGTTCTGTGGTAATTGGGTTACCAGGCTGTTTCAACGAAAATTGCAGGTACGCTTATCAGTGAGAATTAGAGAAAAGCATGGTGAGGTATACCCTCTAATGTCATGAGCGTACGACATGCATGACTTTGGGGGTTTCATCTGTAGAGGATTCAACTTTGAGTAATGCAACTAAAATACATTGTGCCTTCAGAAAATCTTGTGTCTTGCGGAATCTAGTATTCAGAAGTGTTATCATGCCTATCACTAAATGCTTATGCAATTTCTAACAATGGTTTTAAATTATAAGAACACATCTCTTCCAAAATGCCAACTTGCCGTACATGTCAATTAAAACAAAGCTTACCTTGTTCTGTTTGTTGATATCAGCCCCCAGATCCACAAGCACACGAACAAGATCTACATTATCTTTGCGAACTGCCCAATGAACGGCGGTTTCCCCTCTCTGTGAAATGTGACCATAACGTCACACGTTTATATACTTTGGAGGACTGGGATATCCCAAAGTGTCTGAGTTGTCCACATTCCATGATTTGTTGGCACGTATACGTGTAAATGTAAAAATGCCAACTTCTGTCATATCAGTGGGGAATAAATTAGTGTCAGGTTATGTTTTATTGTTCGAGGCAATTGATGAACAAGCACAGGAACTATTCAACCTTACGGGATATTATATCACTGTTCAAATTGGTTAACAAAGGTCCTCAACATACCCAGCCATGTTTGGAAGCTGTTTATAATTTTGTGGTATAGCATTTTGGACGGTTTGCTACTGCACACTGGCCTAAGGCACGCTTTTCTGCGTAAACGTTGAATCACTCTAGCAAAATTACCACAACTGGCTTCAAGGGTCATATCTGACAAATTTAGGGTCACATGAAAATATATTCTCGCCACATCATTCAAAGAGCTAGAAAGCTGGGATAGGAATTTCTTTTAAGGATAATTTATCCACACAGCCATTAAGTCCTGTTATATATCGTACAAGACATTAAAAAAGCTGCGCCGGTTCTGTTGGGTTAAAAGTCCTAGTACAGTTTTAGCAACTGAGTCTAGTTCCGTCCAAATCTAGAGTATTTCATGAGGCAATAAGACATTTTCACCCAGATATCACATTTGATAGTGTCTGTTTTTAAAATAATTGACTCATGATGAAATCTTTGATTTCTTGTCATAAATAGTGTGGTCATGCATTCTAAATACAACCCTTACCTCATCCTGGCTGTTGACATCAGCACCCTTCTCCACTAGGAAACGAATGAGATCCAAATCACCTGCTTTAAGCGCAAAAAGCAGAGGCGTCTTTCCTTCCTGTGGATTACAATAATAATATATTAAATAAGAAGCACATCATCTTACCACCAAAAGAATTTGCCCCGATTTATCGAAAACGACAGCACACAAAACAGTTTTAATAACTGAGTCTAGTTTTGTGCAAATCTAGAGTATCTCATGGGGCAATAGATCATTCACATCCAATAATCATATTTTAGACGGTCTGTTTTCAAACTAATTGAATCACGATCAGATCTAGAATTTCTTGTCATAAATAGTGTCGTCATGCATTCTAAATACAACCCTTACCTCATCCTGACTGTTGACATCAGCACCCTTCTCCACTAGGAAACGAACGAGATCCAATTCACCTGCTTTAAACGAAAAAATCAGGGGTGTCTTTCCTTCCTGTGGATTGCAACAATAATTATATGAAATTAGAACCACATCATCTTGCAACCGGAACAAGTTGTGCCCATTTATTCATAACGGCAGTAAACCAAACTTTTAAATTCTCATCGAATAAAAATAAAAAATACATGCACTGACATGCATTTTAGTTTGTTTTAAAAATACAGCTCTGTTTTGAATTGTACCTAATTGCTCTGAAAATCCCAAACAATTTCCTTTTGCAGTCAATTTTTAAAGGGCATTGTTAGGAGAGAGACTCTATATGATCAGAAACCACCTCATTTTTGAATGAGTAAGTTACGCTTTATTTCGATGACATTACACACATGGGAAACACCTGTCCTGACCAGACCCTGGCGTGCCGAATCTGATGTGGAGATAAAATTGTAACACCTGCAATTGTATTTTACAAGAGTAAAGAAAAGCAGTAAGGCAGCGTGATGACTACATTGTCTAGCTTAACATAATGGGATTGAACATCCGGGCGTAAGACACGGGATATGGTTTGGTTCCTTTTCGTACGAAGAGTTTGTCAAAAAGTATGCATCACGGGTTACAAAAGTAAATGCGATAAATTGCCTGTTTTGCACTTAATTTCTCTTTCTTCCAAATGCGCCGCACAGTACTTCAATTTTACAGTTAACATCCGCTCCCTTCTCCACTGGCAGACGAACAAAACGTATTTTATTTTTCTCTAGCGCTAGAATCAACGGGCTTTGTTCACGACACTCCATAAATTTCATGTACTGCTCTCTGCGTTTGTGTTATGACTCATTACCGCTTTTACAAAATTTTGTACAGAAATCTAGAACCAAGATTAACAGAGATATGGTAATGAGACGGGAGGTGATGTCAGAGGAAACCAAAACGTATCAATCGTTATTCCTATTCATACTTCATGCATGGGCACACCCTTGAGTTAAAGTGCGATCAATGTCATTCCATCCCACACCAAAACGAATTTCATTCAATAGTGCTAATTACAGTTCCGCCCAACCAGAGTAATGGTTATATATTAAAAGAAAAACGCCTACATGTGTCGCTACGGGCTCCAAATGTCAGACTCACCAGTGGTGCAATAGATTTGCTCACATATTGATCATCGCTGGGTGGCGCACAATTCAGAGCCTTACAATCTCCAATGATACGTCATTTTCGCCACATATAATGTGTGTGTCTCCCAAAAACGACAACTCACCTTATTCTTTATGTTGACATCTCCTCCCAGATCCACAAGCTGACGGACACGATCAACATCATTGTTACCCACTGCCCAATGAACAACCGTCTCTCCATTCTGTAAAATGCCACAATAACACAAAGAAACATTTAAAGTGTGATTCAACATTTATATCAATTCGATACGGCGTTATCTGAAGAGCTGTGGAAAAGTTCTGATTTGATGGGGTTAAATATGAGCATATCAGATAATGATCTGAACAGGAGACGCCACCTTAGCAGTATCTCAGCCATATCGTGGCGAACAAACTCAGATGAAACGCGGCTACACATACCGGCTTTGAACGAGGAACGTTTACCTAGACAGTACCAATAACATCATTGAAAAAATTCTGCATCACACTTACTGCTGGAAACCCATTGACAGTACGTTTATCATCTTGTATGTTCAAAAGACTGACCATTAAGGACACTATAACAAAGGTTTAGCTCAACAATATGCATTCAGACGAATTGGTTAATGGACTGTTGACTTTGACGCGATCGGGTCAACGCAGGCGCACTGTGAGTTTCCCCTACCCGCAGGCACTGCAAGTACAAGCCTAACTTACTTCAATATCACCGCGTTTGCCAAACCAGTTTTCTAAAAAAGGTTAAACGTTTAATGATGTGAAATTTTTAATCTTCTTTACAGTTCTGTTGTCCAGCTGACACCTGGAGTCCGTCAGGTTGTCAAAGCTTTCAGTTGCTTCACATGACGCAAACCATCCAATGATATTTTGTGTATGTCTGCGAGGCATTTCGGCAGTGTCATTGGTTCTGTGGTAATTGGGTTACCAGGCTGTTTCAACGAAAATTGCAGGTACGCTTATCAGTGAGAATTAGAGAAAAGCATGGTGAGGTATACCCTCTAATGTCATGAGCGTACGACATGCATGACTTTGGGGGTTTCATCTGTAGAGGATTCAACTTTGAGTAATGCAACTAAAATACATTGTGCCTTCAGAAAATCTTGTGTCTTGCGGAATCTAGTATTCAGAAGTGTTATCATGCCTATCACTAAATGCTTATGCAATTTCTAACAATGGTTTTAAATTATAAGAACACATCTCTTCCAAAATGCCAACTTGCCGTACATGTCAATTAAAACAAAGCTTACCTTGTTCTGTTTGTTGATATCAGCCCCCAGATCCACAAGCACACGAACAAGATCTACATTATCTTTGCGAACTGCCCAATGAACGGCGGTTTCCCCTCTCTGTGAAATGTGACCATAACGTCACACGTTTATATACTTTGGAGGACTGGGATATCCCAAAGTGTCTGAGTTGTCCACATTCCATGATTTGTTGGCACGTATACGTGTAAATGTAAAAATGCCAACTTCTGTCATATCAGTGGGGAATAAATTAGTGTCAGGTTATGTTTTATTGTTCGAGGCAATTGATGAACAAGCACAGGAACTATTCAACCTTACGGGATATTATATCACTGTTCAAATTGGTTAACAAAGGTCCTCAACATACCCAGCCATGTTTGGAAGCTGTTTATAATTTTGTGGTATAGCATTTTGGACGGTTTGCTACTGCACACTGGCCTAAGGCACGCTTTTCTGCGTAAACGTTGAATCACTCTAGCAAAATTACCACAACTGGCTTCAAGGGTCATATCTGACAAATTTAGGGTCACATGAAAATATATTCTCGCCACATCATTCAAAGAGCTAGAAAGCTGGGATAGGAATTTCTTTTAAGGATAATTTATCCACACAGCCATTAAGTCCTGTTATATATCGTACAAGACATTAAAAAAGCTGCGCCGGTTCTGTTGGGTTAAAAGTCCTAGTACAGTTTTAGCAACTGAGTCTAGTTCCGTCCAAATCTAGAGTATTTCATGAGGCAATAAGACATTTTCACCCAGATATCACATTTGATAGTGTCTGTTTTTAAAATAATTGACTCATGATGAAATCTTTGATTTCTTGTCATAAATAGTGTGGTCATGCATTCTAAATACAACCCTTACCTCATCCTGGCTGTTGACATCAGCACCCTTCTCCACTAGGAAACGAATGAGATCCAAATCACCTGCTTTAAGCGCAAAAAGCAGAGGCGTCTTTCCTTCCTGTGGATTACAATAATAATATATTAAATAAGAAGCACATCATCTTACCACCAAAAGAATTTGCCCCGATTTATCGAAAACGACAGCACACAAAACAGTTTTAATAACTGAGTCTAGTTTTGTGCAAATCTAGAGTATCTCATGGGGCAATAGATCATTCACATCCAATAATCATATTTTAGACGGTCTGTTTTCAAACTAATTGAATCACGATCAGATCTAGAATTTCTTGTCATAAATAGTGTCGTCATGCATTCTAAATACAACCCTTACCTCATCCTGACTGTTGACATCAGCACCCTTCTCCACTAGGAAACGAACGAGATCCAATTCACCTGCTTTAAACGAAAAAATCAGGGGTGTCTTTCCTTCCTGTGGATTGCAACAATAATTATATGAAATTAGAACCACATCATCTTGCAACCGGAACAAGTTGTGCCCATTTATTCATAACGGCAGTAAACCAAACTTTTAAATTCTCATCGAATAAAAATAAAAAATACATGCACTGACATGCATTTTAGTTTGTTTTAAAAATACAGCTCTGTTTTGAATTGTACCTAATTGCTCTGAGTAATGGTTGTATATTAAAAGAAAAACGCCTACATGTGTCGCTACGGGCTCCAAATGTCAGACTTACCAGTGGTGCAATAGATTTGCTCACATATTGATCATCGCTGGGTGGCGCACAATTCAGAGCCTTACAATCTCCAATGATACGTCATTTTCGCCACATATAATGTGTGTGTCTCCCAAAAACGACAACTCACCTTATTCTTTATGTTGACATCTCCTCCCAGATCCACAAGCTGACGGACACGATCAACATCATTGTTACCCACTGCCCAATGAACAACCGTCTCTCCCTCCTGGAAAATGCCACAATAACACAAAGAAACATTTAAAGTGTGATTCAACATTTATATCAATTCGATATGGCGTTATCTGAAGAGCTGAGGAAAAGCTCTGATTTGATGGGGTTAAATATGAGCATATCAAATAAGAATCTAAACAGGTGACCCGAGAACTAAGATTGCAAAATGTCATTTGGTTACGTGAATTATATTGTGACTTACTACAAAGCTATAGGGGGGCATCCTTAGTTCAGTCGGTTAGCGCGCTAGCACAGCGCAATGACCTAAAAGCCTCCCACCAATGTGGTCGCTGTGAGTTCAAGTCCAGCTCATGCTGACTTCCTCTGCCAGCATCCTGCGGATGGTCGTGGGTTTCCGCTGGGCTCTGCCCGGTTTCCTCCCACCATAATGCTGCCTGCTCTCGTTTAAGTGAAATGTTCTTGAGTAAGGCGTAAAACGTCAATCAAATCAATAAATAAATAAATGAATAAAGTTGTGAACAGGTAAAGTGACTATTTACACATTTACATGAAAAGAGATGATCGCAACACATTATACAAATCTTTAACATTTGCCCAAGGCTTGAGACGACCACAATGGGCAAGTCAAAATCTACTGAGGATAACAATTCTGTAACATCAGTTAGCCACTATAGCGCACAGCAATGGCTGTTCAGCTGTTCATCTGTTGGTGTATAATACGATTAGATATCACTTTTGTTATTCCATGTGATATTACACAACCAGACGTTGTGACGTCGAAAAGGAAACATTTTCTTCTAATGACGTTCCGATCTGAGCTCTCTGAGTTCTGACGTCATACTAAATGTTTATGAACGGGGGACCGTCAAACGCCGTCATAGGCAGTAGGACCCTGACGTCATCTTACTGACATGAAGTCTTCCTTCCCAGACTCACTATAACCGTAGTCCAGAAACACATGCAGCTGACCAATAACGTTCTCTTGGTTTCATTTCTACTTTCTGCCAACAAAAATCTGTGCCTTCTTTTTGAATTATGCTTCAGGAGTAAATCGTTCCCATTTTTATTTTACATTAAAACAGATAAAGCAGGCAAATATTGACTCGGAAATTCATAACTAGTCAACACCACTCAGCAAATAAAAAAGGAGCACACGGCATGACCTAGATTTGCCAAGCGTGACGTCATACACAAACAACGATGATTTATTGTGCGGGTTATTTTCATCTGTATCACTCTATAAACTTATTGAGAATTTTTATACTTCACTTTTAATGGCTAAGAATGGCTCCTCTCTCCAGCAGCAGACAAACAAAATCCATATTATTAAAAAAACCAAAGGCGTCTTTCCTTCAACTGAACGTAGAAATAGTATACAAATCATGATTTTCGTCCGTGCAGCATCTCAGATGATTTGCATATCATCACTTTTTACAAACTGCAACGTAAGCTGTCATTTCTGGTGAAATTATGAAAAACCCAGAGAAAACAATTTGTTAAAAAACAAATCAAAACTTCTATTTGTTACTATGTCGGGTGCCTTTATCTTCGGTGGGAGAACAATCAATGTGAAGAGCTGCAAAAATCAATTACACTCATTTCTTGGGTGAAGCTGTACACTTCTTCCTTTAACCAAAAACACAAAAGATTTAAAGAGACTAGGTACATATATATTTTTCCTCCAATAGCCGACTTAAAAGCTTTCAGAAAATATCACCCTCGGTATCCTGCTATTTTCTGTTTTAATGAATAATTAATTTTCCAAATTGTTCTATTTCTGCCCGAACGGAGAAAGTTGATGTATGCACGAAACATAAAGAGCATTACCGTTTATGGACGTAGAAGGCCGTTCGGCAAACTTCGTGCAAAATAGTAGCAGCTTAGGGCGCAGTCTACAGTTTTGCTTCGGAATGCCGAGAAATAATGCACTGACTGCCCATATCCAAAGAATGACAGAAATCTGTCCTAATAATATCAATCCCATGACCTTATTACCTAAAATATACCTTTAAACTGCATAAAATAATCTCATGCAACATGTTACATCACACCTCCAACCAATGTGCCAGTCTTCAAAAAGTACACTTTTTGCATTAAAATGTTTAAAATATGTATAAAACAGCGACATTTGGCCGAATATTGACCCAATTTCGACAAGATATTCTTTTCTGTTCAGCACACAAAAAAACAACATAATACGAATAGGTCGGCCCTCCAGTTTTCCCCCAATTCTCCCCCAAAGACAGGCCATCCTTTACAACAACAATGAGCAACTGTTTATGCATCTGGTGAGGCATGTTCAGTTCCGCAGCAGCGCTACCTCAGCCGTATTTCTGTCATCTCAGCATAGGTTAGTATGAAACCTAGCACTACTGTAGTACATCACAAACACGGATATCATCTACTCTGTAAAAAACTAGTAAACCTGTGTGGTCAAGCCTCACTAATGCAGTTTAATAAAATTTTAAACCGGGGCCAAAAGCTACGAAACTTTATACTGCAACCTTACATTTCATTGCATTCTTGGCGAAAGCAAATGTGACGTCATGACTTCACACGAAGATTGAACATGAGTGGCCAATGAGTGCGTTTTCCCGTTGACGTTTTGAAACAGCCTTGACGTTATGTGTATGTTCTTGAGTGACAGTTTTGTTGAATATACATGATATTAAACTGCGACTTTCTAACTCAGTTTGTCATCAGATACTTATATTAGAGTCTTCAGTAAGCAAAACTTCTTTATTAATTCAAGTAATACACAAGTGACGCTACGAAAATTCTTCGGTAGAGTCTCTTTAATATATCTCTCCCGTAAAAGACGTCGTCTAGGTTGTAGCCCCACAAGGCTATGTGACTTACGAGATATGTTTTGAAAAATACACATAGCTGCTTCTCAACGAAGAATATTTACATACACAGCAGCAATAACACTGATGACTAAATTCCGCATCAAACTTTCTGCTGGAAACCCATTGACAGTACGTTTATCAGCTTGCATGTTGAAGAAATTGACTATTAAGGGCAAAGGTTTATCCCTCCAACATGCATTCGGAGAAATGGGTTAACCCACTGTTGACTTTGAGTCAGTCGGGTCAACGCGAACCCATTGCAGCACAGTGAGTTTTCCCTACCCGAAGCCACTGCAAGGAAAAACCTATCTTACTTCAATATCACCGCGTTTGCCAGACCAGTTTCCTGAAAAAGGTTAAACGTTTCCTCATGTTAAACTTTTTAATCTTCTTTACAGCTCTGTTTTCCAGCTCCCACCCGGAAAACGTCATGTTGTTAAGGCTTTCACTTGGTTCACATGGAGCAAACCATCCCATAATACTTTGTGTATGGATTTTCCAATAATCACATATTAAAGACACTATAACAACAGTTTAGCCCTCCAACATGCATTCGGACGAATGGGTTATTTGACTGTTGACTTTCACGCGGTCGGGTCAACGCGAGCGCAATGGAGCACGGTGAGTTTCCCCAAACCGCCGGCACTGCAAGTACAAACCTATCTCACTTCAATATCAGCGCGTTTGCCAAACCAGTTTCCTGAAAAATGTTAAACGTTTACTCATGTGAAATTTTTAATCTTCTTTACAATTCCGTTGTCCAGCTGACACCTGGAGTCCGTCAGGTTGATAAAGCTTTCAACTGGTTCACATAACGCTCGTCATCCAATAATATTTTGTGTATGGATATTCCTTGTCTGCGATACATTTCGGTAGTGTCATTGGCTCTCTGATAACTAGGTTACCAGGCTGTTTCAACAACGATTGCAGCTTCGTTTATCAGCGAGTATTAGAGAAAAACTTGGTGAGGTATACCCTCTAATGTCATGAGCGTACGACATGCATGACTTTGGGGGTTTCATTTGTAGAGGATTCAACTTTGATTAATGCAACTGCAATGCATTGTGGCTTCAGAAAATCTTGTGTCCTGCGTAATGTAGTAGACAGAAGTGTTAACATGCCTATCACTAAATACTTATCCAATTTCTAACAATGGTTTCAATTCATAAGAACACATCCCTTCTACAATGCCAGGTCGCCGTACATGTCACTTAAAACAAAGCCTGCCTTGTTCTGTTTGTTGATATCAGCTCCTAGATGCACAAGGAGACGAACAACATCCACATTATCTTTGTGAATTTCCCAATGAACGGCCGTCTCTCCTCTCCGTGGAATGTCACCATAACATAACACGTTTATAATGTTTTGGAGGACTGAGATATCCCTAAGTGTCTGAGTTGTCCACTTTAGGGTGTAAGTCTTGCAGCTTAGTGCCCTCTACATTCGATGATTTGCTGCCACTTGTACGTGTTAATGTACAAATGTCAACTTCTATCATATCAGGGGCGAATAAATTTGTGTCAAGTTATGTTTTATAGTTGAGGGCAATTGATGAACATGCAGTACAATTCTCACAGTACAATGTCAGAACAATGTAACATTCTTTAATAATAACTGTTCAAGATAATAAATATAACAATATATGAACTCTAAAGCCACGCTGTTTTGTGTACACCTATTCAACGGTTGTGACACACTCGATTTTACGTTTAGTGAGTTTCACTTAAATGTTACATTGTTTGGCGAGACATATAAGACCAACATTTCTGTTTGAGTAAAGTTCAGCATAAAACATGGCCACGTAGGTATGTTGTTAGAAATATATTTGTCTAGATAAGTGAGACTAAGTACGCCTGAAGGAAAATTGCCAACGGACATTAAAAAACCTATCATTTTACTATATTTTTTCAGTTTTCTTGTTTGTGGCTTTGTTTGATAACTGTTTTGATATATTATATTAAAACAAGCAGTGTAGGAATTTACCAGCTCTCGTTCAGACCGACATGGTATGATTAGATGAACACTGTCATGATCGATATGTTTCCCCCTGTGACAACATTAAACACTTGGTGTAGTGAAAGTGGCAGGGAGGGGGAGGCATTGTGCTGTAAACGGAAACTATTTTCATCTTTGATCAACTGGAATCTCGGGAAAAAAACCTTAACCTAAGAATGTTTAGATTGTAAGTTGACGGTCAAGATAATATACCCACGTGCAGGAGCAGAGTAGTGGCGTTGGTTATATACTTTCATTTCCCGACGTGCGGAGCGCTCTCTCATATACCTGCGTTTATGCCTCCATACCACATACCCACAGGCTATGTTTTTCAGAAATTCCATACAAAAAGGCCTCTTTCTCAATGGTACAATGTCAAAACATTGCAACATTCTTTGAAAGTAGCTGTTAAAGGTAATAAATATAAGAATATATATAAAGCTTTCCTGTTTTATGTACATCTATACGACTATTGTGACCCCCCACGATTTTACGTTTAATGAGTTTAACTTCATTGCTCCTGGCAGCTGCTTTGCTCAAAGGTGTGCAACGATCCTGTACAATATAAAAATATAATGTAATATTTAACGGAAACTATTTTCATCTTCGATCAATTGGAATTTCGGGGAAAAATGTTTGAACCTCATTTCCCGATGTAGTGATTTTCCAGCTTGCTCTCTCATATAACTACGTTTATGTCTCTATACCACTTTCACACAGGCGATGTTTTTCAGAACTTCCACACAAGAAAGCCTCTTTCTCACAGTACATCGACAGAATAATGTAACATTTTTTGAAAGTAGCAGGTAAAGGTAATAAATATAAGAATATAATGAACTCCAAAGCCCCCCTGTTTTATGTACATCTATACGACTGTAGTGACCCCCACGTTTTTACATTTACTGAGTTTAACTTAATTGCTACATTGTTTGGCGGTACATATAAGACCTACAATTCTGTTTGGGTACAGTTCAGAATAAAACATGGCCATGTAGGTATATTGTTAGAAGCACATCTGTCTAGCTAAGTGAAACTAAGTACGCGTGAAAGGAAAATTGCCAAAGAAAATAAAAAACTATCATTTTACTATATTTTTTCGGTTTTCTCGATTCTGATTTGCTTGATAAATGTTTTGCTATATTATATTAAAACAAGCAGTGCACGAATTTAATAAAATCTCGTTCAGATCGACATGGTATGATTAGATGAACACTGGCATGATCGATATGTTTAGCCCCGTGATGAAAGTAAAAGGGTGGTATTGGGAACAATTTACAGTTTTAGTTACCCTATTACTCAGTGATACCACGTGAGAAAAAATGGTGTGAGTAACCCACATAATATGTGGGTCACTGACAACATGTAATCCCGTATCCCGTAACATAGTAACAGTGTAATGAATTCATACGGTTAGTTGTTGTAGCCGACCCCATATCCGTACATCGCCTACCTCATTCTGTATATTGATATCAGCACCTTTCTCCAGTAGCAGAAGAACAACTTCCACATTGTTTCTGTGAGCTGCACTCTTCAAAGGTGTACATCCATCCTGTATAATAGGAAAATATAATGCAACATTTAGCCCAAACAATATTTATACTTCATTAATTGTACTCAAAAATGCGTTTCCCATTCCAAAATGTCAGAACAATATAACATTGATTTAAAGTAGGAATCAAATGAAACAACAATCAGACTAAAATGAACTCAAAAGTTATGATGTTTTATGTATATATACATTTACACAACTGCAGTGACATGCACTAAAAAGTGACTACATTTAGAGAGTTAAAGTTAATTTCTTCACAGTTCAGCGATACATGTATGACGAGCAATTTCTTGAGTACGATTGTAGAGATGGTAAATTTCACTTAAGTGTATATTGTCCCCTTTTGAGCTGTCGGTTTGTGCGGCTTACAAGTACATGGATGGAGACGGGCCGACGTCCCTGCACACCGAGTAGTCTAGGGTCATCTTCCAGTGAACTCATATTTACACCACAAGATGACTCAGGTCTATCTGAGATCTGTTAGGAGATTGTATCTTACACCTGTTGTTTCCTTGCAAAACCTACGGTAATGCGAGTAAGCTGTGTTTTTTCCATATGTGATTCAAGTCGGAGTCACAAATCTTTCCTTAGAGTCTGTCTTCAGATGGTTGCGTGCTGAAAGCCTCCAAGGTGTTGCCTCTTTGTACCATGATATAAGGCGTTCTATCATAGTGTATAGTTATTAATTTTGGGATTAATGAATTACATACATGTATAATGTTGGTCTAATAACCATCCATCATCATCACTTTTTTATCTCTATGTACTGTTTTTTCATTGTCTTTGCATCTCCACCCATCCCATTGTATCGATGTAAAATCCCCCCTTTTGCAACTCTGTTCACAAATGAAACCAACCAAGAAGTGTATATCTATAGTGATTAAACTACGTGTATGTCTCCAAACCACATACGCACAGCTGATGTCTTCCTGAATGGATATAATGTAATATGAGGGCAAACCATTTTCATATTTCACAAAGTGGAGTCTTGAAAAAACATATGGACAATGGAATATTTAACGTGCTCTGAAGTTAATATGCCATCGCAGAGGAGCAGAATGGTGCAGTTAGTTAATTTTGCTTCGTAGTGTAATAATTTTCCAGCTCGACTTCTGATATGACTTCGTGTATGCCTCCATATCACATGCATACAGACGCTCTATTTTAGTCCTTCCATCCAAAAATCTCCCATTTCCTGCTGTATAACGTGAGAACGAAGTAACACTTACTTAAGACAGCAGTGAAATTTAATGAACTGAAGACTATAGCAAACTCACAAAACCTCCTGTTTTATGTACATCCTTCTGTATCCTTGCCGGGTTGCTCTAAGCATGGCTGCCATATTCTTTTATATGGGTCACCAAGAACTAACAGCGTTTACAACAAGTTAATTGCCACATCTGCACAGAATTTTTTAAATCAGCTTAATGGATTCAACAACTCAGCCCATTTATCGTAAGATAATGTCAACTCTTTCATGACTATTTTGATTTTCTTGTGATCCTAATTTTGTTTCCCTCGAACTTACTCTGTAAGGCCATGTATATTTTGTTTATCAGTTGTATTATTTGTGTATATATAACGGATTGATCGTTGAGGACATCCCATAGTGGCCATTAGGCTGTGGGAAATCCTCTTAAAGCAAATAAAGAATTAAATTAAATTCAATATATGACCAGCAATTTGGTTTGAGTATAGTGCATTATAAAACATGGCCAAGCAGGAATGTTGTTACACATGTTTCCAGCAAGCGAAAGGAAACAGTATCATTGTAGGACAACCACCACGTAATATCAACATTGATCACTTACCGTAATTGTTCTTTTCTTTTACCTGATTCTGTTTTTGTTTAGTATTTAATTTAGTGTATTTTTATCAATAAAAAACTCGTAAAACGGGCCTAAATTCTACAGGGGAAGGAAAATGGGTTACAGCCATTGGAATGAATGGAGGAATTCACCAGCTCTGTTTGAGGTATGATTAGGTTTGTGTGATTATGTGCTTACCCCCGTCTCAATTTTAAATTGCCAGAGGCGGCGGATTTGGTCCCCAGTATGGGGCGTTTAATAAATGAATGTAGGTCTGTATGCTTGGGTTTTTACGGGGTACTCAACAATTTTTCATTTTTATGACGACGAGAAATCTTAAGAAGGTAGATATGCTGTGTCACCTGGTGCAAGAGTGATTTAATGCCGCCAAAGTGCTGCCGCCACTGGACTGTTTTGCGGAACACACCAGACATGACACCCCCTTACCACCCTCCTCCGTCACATTATCCTATGACTGGGCCACCAGGGGGACTAGTAATATTTCCTTGCTCTAACAATCACTGACGAGCGGCAAGCAAGAACAAGTACCATTTTAAAAGTCTTTGGTATGACCCGAACCGGAATTGATTACCGATCTCCCGACGACGAGACGGACGCTCTAACCACCAGCCCATCGAGGTGGTGTGGGATGTTGAATTCTTGGGTGTGTAAAATAGATCACAAAAAACCATATCCTCCCAGTTAGTGTTGCCGACGTCATACCCCTACATCACGTACCTTATCCTGTAGATTGACATCAGCGCCATTTTCCAGCAGCAGACTAACAACATCCACATTGTTCCAGACAGCTGCACTGTGTAAAGGCGTCCGACCATCCTGTATAACATAAGAATATAATGTAATACTTAACGGAAACTGTTTTCATCTTTGATGAAGTGGAGTCTCGCGAAAATCTGAAACTGAAAATGTGTAGTTTGTAAGTTGGCATTTAGGTTATTATACCAATATGCCAGAGCAGAGTCGTGAAGTTGGTTATACACCTTCATTTTCCGGTGTAGTCATTTTCCAGTCCGCTTTCTCATATAAATAAATTTATGTCTCCATTTCACATACATAAAGGCGATAATTTTTAGAACTTCCACACAAAAAGCCGCCTTCTTACAGTAATAATTATTTATAGCAGCTGTTTAATGTAAAGACACTGGAAGTTTCAGAACTTCTGTACGTAAAAGCGCCTTTTCCACTGTATAATTTCACAACAATGTGACACTAACTTAAATCAAGGGTTTAATATAATGAGTAGATGTTCACAGTGAACTTTGTTTTATGCAGATCTACAACTGGAGTGACATTGACTAAAAAGTCTCTGACACCTTTGGATAGTTAGAGGCAGTAGATTCCTTGCGAGGTATAGGGCGTTTAATATAAGCTTGAATAACCAGGTACTTGTATTTGAGCCACACGAGAAAGCACCATATTTCGTCATGTATTGTCGCCGACTTCATAACCCTACATCACATACTTTTCCATCACATACATTTCGACATTTTCCTCTCGACACTTATAATCACATTCGATACCTCTGCATATTTGTTTCCGGCAATGCCTTGTTCCAGGAAGTTAGTCTATATACAGAGTGCATGCAATCATATTTTATATATATATTTTAATGTAGGCTGCCAAGTTACATGTACATACAAATTTATACACCTGTGTCGAGTTAGATTCCAACACTCTTCTAGTGTGTCAGCTGATATTTGCAGGCTTCTCGATGAATTTCTATACACATGTTGCAAAACTATTTTTCTAACAATACGGGTAACCATTTTACTCCGGTAAACGAATCAGCCAACCATTTTCTAAAATTTCTTACCATTTATTACAAGCACACCGTGACCATACGTTTCACAGTCCTGTGGATACTCTTAGACATACTCGGCAGTCAGATGACAAACTCCAAACTCGTGCAAAGACAACCTTTCCCTGCTATCATCACCCACATATTCGCCATATCAAGGTGAGGAAAACGTTTAATTTTTAATGACGCAATCCATTATTTTTTTTTACAAACAATACGCCTCTTGGATCTATAGTGACACCCATTCAGACGGCAATGATTATTTTATGTTTGGTAACTCTGAGTCAGTATCTACATAGTTTGGCGATACATGAGCCCTCTTCACGGGGATATATTTACACACAACGTTAGTGATGACCTGTCCTGTAATAAATGCAGCTATACTGGTGACCATAGACAGAATTATTTCCTTGAATGCCTCTCTTATGTCACCCATAAAGAGCGCATGCTCAAATACATAACCAGTTCTATATCACCCAAAGTCCATCCTTCTGTATCCTCTGAGCATATCTGCGGTACTCTTTTAGATGGGTCAGCAGAAATTAGGGTTGATGATAATAAATTAAGTTGAACACCAGGGCATAATTTTATAAGTCAGCCTAATACATTCAACAACTCAGCCCATTTATCCTAAAACAATATCAACTCCTTCAAGACTATTTTTGATTTTCATTTGATCTTAATTTTGTTTCCCACGAACTTCGTATTTAAAGCGATGTATATTTTGTTTATCAGTTGTATTTATTTGTGTAGATATGTTGGATTGATCGTTGAGGTGATCCCCTAATTGCCATCAGGATGTGGGAAATCCTCTTTAACGAAATAAAGAATTAAATTAAATTAAATATATGACCAGCAATTTTGCAGGAATAATGCTACAGATGTTTCTAACAAGCCAAAGGAAACGGTATCATTGTAGGGCAATCACCAAATAATGTCAACATTCATCACTTACCGTAATTGTTTTTTTTTACCTGATTCTGTTTTTGCTTAGTATCTAATTTAGTGTATTTTTATCAATAAAACTCGTAAAACGGAAATAAATTATACAGGCGAAGGAAAATGTGTTACAGCAATTGGAATCAATGAAGGAATTCGCGAGATCTGGTTAACGTATGATTAGGTTTACATGATTATGTATAGAATTCTCGATATGTTTAGACCTGTCACAATTTTAAATTGCCAGGGGTAGTGGATTTGTTGCCCAGAATGGGGCGTTTAATAAATGAATGTAGGTGTGTATGGTTAGGTTTTCACAGGTAATCAACAATTTTTCATTTCTATGACGACCAGAAGTTCTAAAAAGATAGACATGTGGAGGAGTGAGTTCATGCGGCCAAAATACTGCCGCAGCTGGAGTGTTTTGCAGACAACAACAGACATTAACCTAAGAATGTTTAGTTTGTAAGGTGGCACATAAGTTAGTATACGAACATGCAGGAGAAGGGTAGTAGAGTTGGTTATATAACTTCATTTTCCGGTGTAGTCATTTTCCAGGTTGCTTTCTCATATAACTACGTTTATGTCTCCATACCACATACACAAAGGCGATGTTTTTCAGAACTTCCACAGAAAAAAGCCTCCTTCTGACCGTAGAATGTCAGAACAATGTAACATTCTTTGAACATAGCAGTTATAGGTAATAAATATATGACTATAATGAGCTCTAAAGTCCCCCTGTTTTATGTACATGCAATGTGTGCAATGTACAGTTTTAGTCACACTGTTACTCAGTGAGACCATGTGGGAATATATGGTGTGAGTAACACTCATAACATGTGGGTCACTGACAACATATAATCCAACATATATATCCCATAACACAGTAACAGTGTACTGAAATTATCCCGTTAGTTGAAGCCGACCTCATATCCAAACATCACGTACATTATTCTGTAGATTGACATCAGCACCCTTCTCCAGTAGCAGACGAACAACATCCACATTGTTTCTAGCAGCTGCAATTTTCAAAGGCGTCCATCCATCCTGTATAATATATAAATACAATGCAACATTTAGCCCAAACCATGTTTATACTTCAAGAATGTTACACAAAAGCGTATTTCCCAGAGAAAATGTCAGAACAATGTAACATTTGTATAAAGCAGCTGGTTAATGTATCCAAAGACAAGGCTAAAATGATCTCAAAAGTCCTCTTGTTTAATGTATATGTACATCCATACAGTTGCATTCACGCGCATTAAAAAGTGACAGATTATTCTACGTTTAGTGAGTTTAAATTAATTGCTATCTAGTTCAGCAATAGACGTTTATCCAACAACTTATTGAAGAGGATGGTAGAGTTGGTTAATTTCACTTAATGGTGTAGTGCCCGCTTTTGAGCTCTCGGTTTGTGCTGTTTCCTACCACATGGATGTAGACGGGCCGATGTCCTAGTATACCCACTGGTCTAGGGTCATTTTCCAGTGAACTCATATTTACACAGCAGGATGACTCAGGTCTTTGTGAGAACTCTTTAGTAATATTGTATTTGAACCCTGTTGTTTCATAGTAAAACCTACAGTAATGCGAGAACTTTTTTTTCACATGTATAATTCAAGTCGGAGTCACTAATCCTTCCTTAGAGACCGTGTTCAAATCGCAGCATGTTGAAAGCCTCCTGTCTGTTGTCTATTTTTACTATGATGAAAGATGTCCAATGACAGTGTATAGTTATTAATTCTGGGATTAATGAATTACATACATGTATAATTTTGGTCTAATAACCATTACCCATTAGCACTTATTTCTCACTTTGTATTGTTTTTTTCATTGTCTTTGCATCTTTCTCCATCCATTGTATCTTTGTGAAATCCCCGCATCTGCAAGTCGGTTCACATATGAGAAAAACCCGGAAGTGTATATATATACTGTGTTCCTCCATACCACATGCGCACTGGTGATGTCTTCCTGAACTTCCGTATACGCTAAATGTCTTTTCTCCCACAATATAATATCCACACAATGTGACATTTACTTAAAGCAGTTGCTGCATTTAATGAATAGAAGGCTATCATACACTCACAAACCCTCCTTTTTTTAGTATTTTAATCTGAGGAAAGACGGGTAGAAGTCTAGCAAATAATTAGGAGTGTAGGAATTCTCCAGTTCTTGTTGTGGTATGACTCGGTTTATGTATCTCTACCGTGTGAACACTGGCGGGATCGATATGGTTAGCTCTGGGACAAGGCTAAACAGGCAGATACAGTACGGGTACACGGCGTCAGATATAAGGATGATTTGCTACGTTTCTCACCCACATGGCAAAGCACCACCATATCTCGTCATGTATTGTGGCCGACTTCTATCCGTGCATCACCTACATTATCCTGTATATTAACATCAGCACCCTTCTCCAATAATGAAAGAACAACATCCACATTGTTCTCTTCTGTTTCTACGTGCAAAGGCGTCAGTCCTTGCTGTATAATGTAATAGCAAAGTAATACTTACACAAAACCACTTCTATAAAGGAGAACAAAAAAATATACAGAGCCGAGAATGTCTAACTTGTAAGGCTGCGTTGAGATTTATATATGAAGGAGAATGCTAGAGTTGGTAATTTCACTAACTGGTGTACTGATTTTCCAACTCTTCTTCTGCTATAATTACGTTTAAATCTCCACCTCACATGGGTCGAGGCTTCGAAACAGACATTCGTATACCAGCCGTCAACCAAAATGGGCGTTCGGGGTCAACAATCGCAAGACCAGATTCCAAAACCGAAAAATAACACAAAACTTCAAAGAACTACTGAAATATATAAATATAAAATTAGGACGAATTCATGCATGCAAAGAGAAGCGGTCAACAGGTTTCAATGATGGATGAAACATGTAATGAATGTTCTACGGGGGTAAATAACATCAGAACCCAAATCGTGTAGTATTTTAGTATATATGGTGTCGATAATCAACTATGTATCTCAATTGGCCATTGAAGGCAACTGTTCATATATCCAACGTTGCAATCACACTCAACGCAATGAACATACGGTCGTTAGCCACAGGTTAAGCGAATTAGAGATAATTATAAAGCAGAGACCGTCCTGACTGTAAACTTTGAGTAACTTAAAGAGAAGGTGTTTGACGGAATATCTTTGACACACCAGTTTTAGCAGTGACGTTGTAACATTGATTGAAATGATCACACAGAACACAGGATCCAACAAATGCTACCAGGCGAAATATACATACACCATATGCAGCACCATTCCATATATTGTATTCCAAGTATAGGGATAATTAACAATATCAAGATCGAAGCTATCCCTCTTGTGGTGAGCTCCGCGTCACAGGAAGCCATTATCGTCTTTGTACAAGTAAAATACTGGATTATTGTCAGAAGTATATCGAATTGGCTAAGTGAAACAAAGTGATGTTTTCGATGAATTTCAGAATATTGAATTTATGAGGCACATGTAAGAAACTTCTGTCATATCAGGGGCGAATAAATTTGTGTCAAGTTATGTTTTATAGTTCGAGCCACTTCATGAACATGCCGCGGAAATATGCAACCTTACGAGATATTATATCATTGTTCAAATCTGTTAACAAAGATCCTCAATATACCCAGCCATGTGTGGAAGCTGTTTATAATTTTGTGGTGTAAGATTTTGAACGGTTTCCTACTGCACACTGGCCTAAGGCACGCTTCTCTGAATAAACGTTGAGTCACTCTAGCAAAATTACCACAACTGATTTCAAGGGTCATATCTGACAAATTTAGGGTCACATCGAAATATATTCTCGTCATATCATTCAAAGAGCTAGAAAACTGGGATAAGAATTTCTTTTAAGGATAATTTATCCACACAGCGATTAGGTTCTCTTATATATTGTATAATATATTTAAAAAAACCTGCGCCAGTTCTGTTGGACTAAACGTCCTAACACAGTCTAACCAACTGAGTCTAGTTCCGTCCAAGTCTAGAGCATTTCAAGCGGAAATGAGACATTTACATCCAATAATTACGTATTAAGGACACTGTAACAAAGGTTTAGCCCTCCAACATGCATTCGGACGAATGGGTTATTTGACTGTTGACTTTCACGCGGTCGGGTCAACGCGAGCGCACAGTGAGTTTCCCCTACCCGCAGGCACTGCAGTTACAAGCTTAACTTACTTCAATATCACCGCGTTTGCCAAACCAGTTTTCTAAAAAAGGTTAAACGTTTACTCATGTGAAATTTTTAAGCTTCTTTACAGTTCCGTTGTTCAGCTGACACCTGGAGTCCGTCAGGTTGATAAAGCTTTCAACTGGTTCACATAACGCAAACCATCCAATGATATTTTGTGTATGGATTTTACGACACATTTCGGCAGTGTCATTGGCTCTCTAATAACTAGGTTACCAGGCTGTTTCAACAACGATTGCAGCTTCGTTTATCAGCGAGTATTAGAGAAAAACTTGGTGAGGTATACCCTCTATTGTCATGAGCGTACGACATGCATGACTTTTGGTTTTTCATTTGTAGAGGATTCAACAGTGAGTAATGCAACTGCAATGCATTGTGGCTTCAGAAAATCTTGTGTCCTGCGTAATCTAGTAGACAGAAGTGTTAACATGCCTATCACTAAATGCTTATCCAATTTATAACAATGGTTTCAATTCATAAGAATACATCCCTCCCACAATGCCAGCTCGCCCTTCATGTCACTTAAAACAAAGCTTACCTTGTTCTGTTTGTTGATATCAGCTTCTAGATGCACAAGGAGACGAACAACATCCACATTGTCTTTGCGAACTGCCCAATGAACGGCGATATCTGATCCCTGTGGAATGTCGCAATAACATAACACGTTTATATACTTGGGTGGATTGGGATATCTCAAAGTTTCTGAGTTGTCTACTGAGTGTGTAAGTGATGTAGCTTATTGTCCTCTACATTCGATGATTTACTTGCACTTGTACGTGTAAATGTAAAAATGCCAACTTCTGTGATATCAAGGGCGAATAAATTTGTGTCAAGTTATGTTTTATAGTTGAGGGCAATTGGTGAACATGCACGGGCGATGTTTTTCAGAACTTCCATACAAAAAGCCTCTTTCTCACAGTACAATGTCAGAACAATGTGACATTCTTTAAAAATAACAGTTAAAGATAAGAAATATAACAATATAATGAACTGCAAAGCCCACCTGTTTTATGTACACCTATTCAACGGTTGTGACACACTCGATTTTACGTTTAGTGAGTTTCACTTAAATGTTACATTGTTTGGCGAGACATATAAGACCAACATTTCTGTTTGAGTAAAGTTCAGCATAAAACATGGCCACGTAGGTATATTGTTAGAAATATATTTGTCTAGATAAGTGAGACTAAGTACGCCTGAAGGAAAATTGCCAACGAACATAAAAAACCTATCATTTTACTATATTTCTTTCAGTTTTCTCGTTTGCGGCTTTGTTTGATAACTGTTTTACTATATTATATTAAAACAAGCAGTGTAGGAATTCACCAGCTCTCGTTCAGACCGACATGGTATGATTAGATGAACACTGTCATGATCGATATGTTTCCCCCTGTGACAACATTAAACACTTGGTGTAGTGAAAGTGGCAGGGAGGGGGAGGCATTGTGCTGTAAACGGAAACTATTTTCATCTTTGATCAACTGGAATCTCGGGAAAAAAAACGTTAACCTAAGAATGTTTAGATTGTAAGTTGACGGTCAAGATAATATACCCACGGGCAGGAGCAGAGTAGTGGCGTTGGTTATATACCTTCATTTCCCGATGTGCGGAGCGCTCTCTCATATACCTGCGTTTATGCCTCCATACCACATTCCCACAGGCTATGTTTTTCAGAAATTCCATACAAAAAGGCCTCTTTCGCAATGGTACAATGTCAAAACATTGTAATATTCTTTGAAAGTAGCAGGTAAAGGTAATAAATATAAGAATATAATGAACTCTAAGGCTCTCCTATTTTATGTACATCTATACAACTGTTGTGACACCCACGATTTTACGTTTAGTGAGTTTAACTTAATTGCTACATTGTTTGGCGATACATATAAGACCGACAATTCTGTTTGAGTAAAGTTCAGCATAAACCATGGCCATGTAGGTTATATTGTTAGACATATATCTGTGTAACTAAGGGAAACTAGCTACCCTTGAAGGAAAATTGCGAAAAGAATATGGAAAAAAACTATCGTTTTACTATATTTTTTCGGTTTTCTCGTTAGTGGCTTTGATTGATAACTGTTTTGCTATATTATATTAAAACAAGTAGTGTAGGAATTTACCAGCTCTCGTTCACATCGACATGGTATGATTAGATGAACACTGGCATGATCAATATCTTTCGCCCTGTGACAACATTAAACACTTGGTGTATTGAAAGTGGAATGGGGGTATTGTGCTGTACATATAAGATTGAATT
The DNA here is from genome assembly GCA_016165875.1 of Acanthopleura granulata. NCBI lineage: Eukaryota > Metazoa > Mollusca > Polyplacophora > Chitonida > Chitonidae > Acanthopleura > Acanthopleura granulata. The sequence continues at coordinate 906,957 of JABBOT010000060.1, read as the reverse complement.
GTTAGGTATTTAAACTACATTATAGTTTTAGTTACACAGTTATCCACTGGCACCATGTGGGATTATATGGTGTGAGTAACCCTCTTAACATGTGGGTCACTGACAACATATAATCCCGTATCCCGTAACACAGTAACTGTGTAATGATATTATTCCGTTAGTTGTAGCCGCCCTCATATCCCTGTATCACTTACCTTGTCCTGTAGATTGACATCAGCACCCTTCTCCAGTAGCAGGCGAACAACTTCCACATTGTTCCTGGCAGCTGCAATGGTCAACGTTGTGCACCCATCCTGTACAATATAAAAATATAATGTAATACTTAACGGAAACTATTTTCATCTTCGATCAATTGGAATCTCGGGGAAAAATGTTTGAACCTAACACGGTTTAGATTGTAAGTTGGTGGTGAAGTTAATATACGAACATGCAGGAGTAGAGAAGTGGACTTGGTTATAGACATTCATTTCCCGATGTAGTGATTTTCCAGCTTGCTCTCTCATATAACTACGTTTATGTCTCCATACCACTTTCACACAGGTGATGTTTTTCAGAACTTCCACACAAGAAAGCCTCTTTCTCACAGTACAACGACAGAATAATGTAACATTCTTTGAAAGTAGCAGGTAAAGGTAATAAATATAAGAATATAATGAACTCTAAAGCCCCCCTGTTTTATGTACATCTATACGACTGTAGTGACCCCCACGTTTTTACGTTTACTGAGTTTAACTTAATTGCTACATTGTTTGGCGGTACATATAAGACGGACAATTCTGTTTGGGTACAGTTCAGCATAAAACATGGCCACGTAGGAATGTTGTTAGACGCACATCTGTCTAGCTAAGTGAAACTACGTACGCCTGAAGGAAAATTGCCCCCAAAAATAAAAAACTATCATTTTACTACATTTTTTCGGTTTTCTCAATTGTGATTTGCTTGATAAATGTTTTGCTATATTATATTAAAACAAGCAGTGCACGAATTTACCAAATCTCGTTCAGATCGACATGGTATGATTAGATGAACACTGTCATGATCGATATGTTTAGCCCCGTGATGAAAGTAAAAGGGTGGTATTGGGAACAATTCACAGTTTTAGTTACTCTATTACTCAGTGATACCATGTGAGAAAAAATGGTGTGAGTAACCCACATAATATGTGGGTCACTGACAACATGTAATCCCCTATCCCGTAACATAGTAACAGTGTAATGAATTTATCCGGTTAGTTGTTGTAGCCGACCTCATATCTGTACATCGCCTACCTTGTTCTGTAGATTGACATCAGCACCTTTCTCCAGCAACAGACGAACGACATCCACATTGTTTCTGTAAGCTGCACTCTTCAAAGGCGTCCATCCATCCTGTATAACAGAAAAAATATAATGCAACATTTAGCCCAAACAATATTTATACTTCATTAATTGTACTCAAAAGCGCGTTTCCCATTCCTAGTGTCAGAACAATATAACATTCAAATGAAACAAAAATCAGACGAAAATGAGCTCAAAAGTCATGATGTTTTATGTATATATACATTTACACAACTGCAGTGACATGCACTAAAAAGTGACTACGTTTAGAGAGTTAAAGTTAATTGCTACACAGTTCAGCGATACATGTATGACGAGCAATTTCTTGAGTACGATTGTAGAGGTGGTTAATTTCACTTGGGAATGTATTGCCCGCTTTTTAGCTTTCGGTCTGTGCGGCTTCCTACTACATGGATGTAGACGGGCCGACGTCCCTGCACACCGACTAGTCTAGGGTCATTTTCCAGTGAACTCATATTTACACCGCAGGATGACTCTGGTCTTTCTGAGATCTGTTAAGTAGGGGATTGTATCTTACACCTGTTGTTTCCTTGCAAAACCTACGGTAATGCGAGTAAGCTGTGTTTTACAGTAATGCGAGTAAGCTGTGTTTTTTCCCATACGTGACTCAAGTCGGAGCCACTAATCTTTCCTTAGAGACTTTGTTCAGATCATTGCGTGCTGAAAGTCTCCCAGGTGTTGCCTTTTTGTACTATGATATAAGACGTTCTATCATAGTGTATAGTTATTAATTCTGGGATTAATGAATTACATACATGTATAATGTTGGTCTAATAACCATCCATCATCATCACTTTTTTTATCTCAGTGTATTGTTTTTTTCATTGTCTTTGCATCTCCGCCCATCCCCTTGTATCTATGTGATATCCCCCCTTGTGCACCTCTGTTCACAAATGAGACAAACCAAGAAATGTGTATCTATAATGATTAAACTACGTGTGTGTCTCCAAACCACATACGCACAGCTGATGTCTTCCTGAATGGATATAATGTAATATTAAGGCAAATCATATCTTTCATATTTCACGAACTGGAGTCTCGAAAAAACATATGGACCCTGGAAGATTTAACTTGCTCTGAAGTCAATATGCCAGTGGAGCAGTGCAACATCACAGTGGAGCAAAATGGTACAGTTGGTTAATTTTTTCTTCGCTCTATAGTGATTTTCCAGCCCGACTGTTGATATGCCATCGCAGAGGAGCAGAATGGTGCAAGTAGTTATTTTTGCTTCGTAGTGAAGTGATTTTCCAGCTCGACTTCTGATATGACTTCGTGTATGCCTCCATATCACGTGCATACAGACGCTCTGTTTTAGACCTTCCATCCAAAAATCTCCCATTTCCTGCTGTATAACGTGAGAACGAAGTAACACTTACTTAAGACAGCAGTGAAATTTAATGGACTGAAGACTATAACAAACTCACAAAACTTCCTGTTTTATGTACATCCTTCTGTATCCTTGCCAGGTTGCTCTAAGCATGGCTGCCATATTCTTTTATATGGGTCACCGAGAATTAACAGTGTTTACAATAAGTTAAATGTCACATCTGCACAGAATTTTTTAAATCAGCTTAATGGATTCAACAACTCAGCCCATTTATCGTAAGATAATGTCAACTGTCTCAAGACTATTTTGATTTTCTTGTGATCCTAATTTTGTTTCCCTCGAACTTACTCTGTAAGGCCATGTATATTTTGTTTATCAGTTGTATTTATTTGTGTATATATAACGGATTGATCGTTGAGGACATCCCATAGTGGCCATTAGGCTGTGGGAAATCCTCTTAAAGCAAATAAAGAATTAAATTAAATTAAATATATGACCAGCAATTTGGTTTGAGTATAGTGCATTATAAAACATGGCCAAGCAGGAATGTTGTTACAGATGTTTCCAGCAAGCGAAAGGAAACAGTATCATTGTAGGACAACCACCACGTAATATCAACATTGATCACTTACCGTAATTGTTCTTTTCTTTTAACTGATTCTGTTTTTGTTTAGTATTTAATTTAGTGTATTTTTATCAATAAAAAACTCGTAAAACGGGCCTAAATTCTACAGGGGAAGGAAAATGAATGGAGGAATTCACCAGCTCTGTTTGAGGTATGATTAGGTTTAATTTGATTAGGTGTGATTATGTGCTTACCCCCTTCTCAATTTTAAATTGCCAGAGGCGGTGGATTTGGTCCCCAGTATGCGGCGTTTAATAAATGAATGTAGGTGTGTATGCTTGGATTTTTACCGGGTACTCAAGAATTTTTCATTTTTATGACGACGAGAAATCTTAAGAATGTAGATATGCTGTGTCACCTGGTGCAAGGGTGATTTAATGCCGCCAAAGTGCTGCCGCCACTGGACTGTTTGGCGGAACACACCAGACATGACACCCCCTTACCACCCTCCTCCGTCACATTGTCCTATGACTGGGCCACCAGGGGGACTAGTAATATTTCCTTGCTCTAACAATCACTGACGAGCGGCAAGCAAGAACAAGTACCATATTTAAAGTCTTTGGTATGACCCGAACCGGAATTGATTACCGATCTCCCGACGACGAGACGGACGCTCTAACCACCAGCCCATCGAGGTGGTGTGGGATGTTGAATTCTTGGGTGTGTAAAATAGATCACAAAAATCCATATCCTCCCAGTTAGTGTTGCCGACGTCATACCCCTACATCACGTACCTTATCCTGTAGATTGACATCAGCGCCATTTTCCAACAGCAGACCAACAACATCCACATTGTTCCAGGCAGCTGCACTGTGTAAAGGCGTCCATCCATCCTGTATAACATAAGAATATAATGTAATACTTAACGGAAACTGTTTTCATCTTTGGTGAAGTGGAGTCTCGCGAAAATCTGAACCTGTTTGGTTATAGTTATTATAAGTTGGTTATACACCTTCATTTTCCGGTGTAGTCATTTTCCAGCCCGCTTTCTCATATAACTAAATTTATGTCTTCATATCAGATACATAAAGGCGATATTTTTCAGAGCTTCCACACAAAAAGCCCCCTTCTTACAGTATAATATCACAACAGTGTAACATTTATTTATGTATTTAATGTAAAAAACATAGACACGCCGAGACACTGGAAGTTTCAGAACTTCTGTACGTAAAAGCGCCTTTTCCACTATATAATTTCACAACAATGTAACACTAACTTAAATCAAGGGTTTAATATAATGAGTAGATGTTCACAGTGAACTTTGTTTCATGCAGATCTGCAATTGTAGTGACACTGACTAAAAATTCTCTGATAACCTTGGATAGTTAGAGGCAGTAGATTTCTTGCGAGGTATAGGGCGTTTAATATAAGCTTGAATAACCACGTTCATGTTTTTGAGCCACAAGACAAAGCACCATATTTCGTCATGTATTGTCGCCGACCTCATATCCCTACATCACATACTTTTCTATCACATACATTTCGAAATTTCCCTCTCGACACTTAGAATCACATTCGATACTCTGCCACATTTATTTCTGGCAATGCCTTGTTCCAGAAACTTAATCTATGTACAGGTTGCATGGAATCATATTTTATATATATATTTTAATGTAGACTGCCAAGTTACATGTACATACATATTTATACACCTGTGTCGAGTTATATTCCTACACGCTTCTTAGGTGTCAGCTGATATTTGCGGGCTTCTTGATGCCTTTCTGTACACATGTTGCAAAACTATTTTTCTAACAATACGGGTAACCATTTTACTCCTGTAAACGAATCAGCCAACCATTTTCTAAAATTTCTTACCAGTTATTACAAGCACACCTGTGATGACCTGTCCTGTAATAAATTCCGCCATGTATGTGAACATAAATATCATTACTTCCTTGAATGCCCCTCTTATGCCACTCATAGAGAGCGCATGCTCAAATATATAACCAGTTCTTTATCACCCAAAGTTCATCCTTCTGTATCCTCTAAGCATATCTGCAGTACTCTTTTAAATGGGTCAGCGGAAATTAGCGTTGATGATAATAAATTACTTTTAACACCTGTCAATAATTTTAAAAGTCAGCCTAATACATTCAACAACTCAGCCCATTCATAATAAACAATATCAACTCCTTCAAGTCTATTTTTGATTATAATCTGATCTTACTTTTGTTTCCCTCGAACTTATTATATAAGTTCATGTATATTTTGTTTATCAGTTGTATTTATTTGTGTAGATATGTTGGATTGATCGTTGAGGTGATCCCCTAATTGCCATCAGGATGTGGGAAATCCTCTTTAAGGAAATAAAGAATTAAATTAAATTAAATATATGACCAGCAAGTTTGCAGGAATAATGCTACAGATGTTTCTAACAAGCCAAAGGAAACTGTATCATTGTAGGACAATCACCAAATAAAGTCAACATTCATCGCTTACCGTAATTGTGTTTTATACCTGATTCTGTTTTTGCTTAGTATTTAATTTAGTGTATTTTTATCAATAAAACTCGTAAAACGGAAATAAATTATACAGGCGAAGGAAGATGTGTTACAGCAATTGGAATCAATGAAGGAATTCGCGAGATCTGGTTAACGTATGATTAGGTTTACATGATTATGTATAGAATTCTCGATATGTTTATCCCAGTCACAATTTTAAATTGCCAGGGGTAGTGGATTTGATGCCCAGTATGGGGCGTTTAATAAATGAATGTAGGTGTGTATGGTTACGTTTTTACAGGTAATCAACAATTTTTCATTTCTATGACGACCGAAGTTCTAAAAAGATAGACATGTGGAGGAGTGAGTTCATGCAACCAAAACACTGCCGCAGCTGGAGTGTTTTGCAGACAACAACAGACATTAACCTAAGAATGTTTAGTTTGTAAGATGGCACATAAGTTAGTATACGAACATGCAGGAGCAGGGTAGTAAAGTTGGTTATATAACTTCATTTTCCGGTGTAGTCATTTTCCAGGTTGCTTTCTCATATAACTAAATTTATGTCTCCATACCACATACACAAAGGCGATGTTTTTCAGAACTTCCACAGAAAAAAGCCTCCTTCTGACCGTAGAATGTCAGAACAATGTAATATTCTTTGAACATAGCAGTTATAGGTAATAAATATATGACTATAATGAGCTCTAAAGTCCCCCTGTTTTATGTACATGCAATGTGCGCAATGTACAGTTTTAGTCACACTGTTACTCAGTGAGACCATGTGGGAATATATGGTGTGAGTAACACTCATAACATGTGGGTCACTGACAACATATAATCCAACATATATATCCCATAACACAGTAACAGTGTAATGAAATTATCCCGTTAGTTGAACCCGACCTCGTATCCAAACATCACGTACCTTATTCTGTAGATTGACATCAGCACCCTTCTCCAGTAGCAGACGAACAACATCCACATTGTTTCTGGTAGCTGCAATTTTCAAAGGCGTCCATCCATCCTGTATAATATATAAATACAATGCAACATTTAGCCCAAACCATGTTTATACTTCAAGAATGTTACACAAAAGCGTATTTCCCAGAGAAAATGTCAGAACAATGTAACATTTGTATAAAGCAGCTGGTTAATGTATCCAAAGACAAGGCTAAAATGATCTCAAAAGTCCTCTTGTTTGATGTATATGTACATCCATACAGTTGCATTCACGCGCATTAAAAAGTGACAGATTATTCTACGTTTAGTGAGTTTAAATTAATTGCTATCTAGTTCAGCAATAGACGTTTATCCAACAACTTATTGAAGAGGATGGTAGAGTTGGTTAATTTCACTTAATGGTGTAGTGCCCGCTTTTGAGCTCTCGGTTTGTGCTGTTTCCTACCACATGGATGTAGACGGGCCGATGTCCTAGTATACCCATTGGTCTAGGGTCATTTTCCAGTGAACTCATATTTACACAGCAGGATGACTCAGGTCTTTGTGAGAACTCTTTAGTAATATTGTATTTGAAACCTGTTGTTTCATAGTAAAACCTACAGTAATGCGAGAACTTTTTTTTCACATGTATAATTCAAGTCGGAGTCACTAATCCTTCCTTAGAGACCGTGTTCAAATCGCAGCATGCTGAAAGCCTCCTGTCTGTTGTCTATTTTTACTATGATGAAAGATGTCCAATGACAGTGTATAGTTATTAATTCTGGGATTAATGAATTACATACATGTATAATTTTGGTCTAATAACCATTACCCATTAGCACTTATTTCGCTCTTTGTATTGTTTTTTTCATTGTCTTTGCATATTTTTCCGTCCATTGTATCTTTGTGAAATCCCCGCTTCTGCAAGTCGGTTCACAAATGAGAAAAACCCGGAAGTGTATATCTATACTGTGTTTCTCCATACCACATGCGCACTGGTGATGTCTTCCTGAACTTCCGTATACGCTAAATGTCTTTTCTCCCACAATATAATATCCACACAATGTGACATTCACTTAAAGCAGTTGCTATATTTAATGAATAGAAGGCTATCATACGCTCACAAACCCTCCTGTTTGATGTACAGCTACAACTGTAGTCACAGCGAATAAAAGTCTTTGATCAGTAAGTCGAAATTAATTCCTATATTGTGTGGCAATACATGTACGACTAGCAATTTTATTTGAGTACTTTCAGCATCAAAAGTGGTCAGGTAGGAATCTTTTTGGAAGTATACTGGACTAGCTAGGTGAAAGAAAGAATGATTGTGGGACAATTGCCAAAGAATAACAACTTCTATCATTCAACTAGAAGTGTTTTGCGTTCTACTCGCTTCTATTTTTGCTCTATATCTCTTTCAGTGTGTTCTGATTTTTTAGTATATAAACTTGTTTATAATCGGAGGAAAGACGGGTAGAAGTCTGGCAAATAATTAAGAGTGTAGGAATTCGCCAACTCTCGTTGTGGTATGACTCGGTTTATGTATCTCTACCGTGTGAACACTGGCGGGATCGATATGGTTAGCTCTGGGACAAGGCTAAACAGGCAGATACAGTACGGGTACAGGACGTCAAATATAAGGATGATTTGCCACGTTTCTCACCCACATGGCAAAGCACCACCATATCTCGTCATGTATTGTGGCCGACTTCTATCCGTGCATCACCTACATTATCCTGTATATTAACATCAGCACCCTTCTCCAATAATGAAAGAACAACATCCACATTGTTCTCTTCTGTTTCTACGTGCAAAGGCGTCAGTCCTTGCTGTATAATGTAATAGCAAAGTAATACTTACACAAAACCACTTCTATAAAGGAGAACAAAAAAATATACAGAGCGGAGAATGTCTAACTTGTAAGGCTGCGTTGAGATTTATATATGAAGGAGAATGCTAGAGTTGGTAATTTCACTAACTGGTGTACTGATTTTCCAACTCTTCTTCTATAACTACGTTTAAATCTCCACCTCACATGGGTCGAGGCTTCGAAACAGACATTCGTATACCAGCCGTCAACCAAAATGGGCGTTCGGGGTCAACAATCGCAAGACCAGATTCCAAAACCGAAAAATAACATGAATTCATGCATGCAAAGAGAAGCTGTCAACAGTTTTCAATGATGGCTAAAACGTGTAATGAATGTTCTAAGGGGATAAATAAGATCAGTGTCCATATCGTGTAGTATTTTAGTATATATGGTGTCGATAATCAACTATGTATCTCAATTGGCCATTGAAGGCAACTGTTCATATATCCAACGTTGCAATCACACTCAACGCAATGAACATACGGTCGTTAGCCACAGGTTAAGCGAATTAGAGATAATTATAAAGCAGAGTCCGTCCTGACTGTAAACTTTTAGTAACTTAGAGAGAAGGTGTTTGACGGAATATCTTTGACACACCAGTTTTAGCAGTGACGTTGTAACATTGATTGAAATGATCACACAGAACACAGGATCCAACAAATGCTACATGGCGAAATATATATACACCATATGCAGCACCATTCCATATATTGTATTCCAAGTATAGGGATAATTAACAATATCAAGATCGAAGCTATCCCTCTTGTGGTGAGCTCCGCGTCACAGGAAGCCATTATCGTCTTTGTACAAGTAAAATACTGGATTATTGTCAGAAGTATATCGAATTGGCTAAGTGAAACAAAGTGATGTTTTCGATGAATTTCAGAATATTGAATTTATGAGGCACATATAAGAAACTTCTGTCATATCAGGGGCGAATAAATTTGTGTCAAGTTATGTTTTATAGTTCGAGCCACTTCATGAACATGCCGCGGAAATATGCAACCTTACGGGATATTATATCATTGTTCAAATCTGTTAACAAAGATCCTCAATATACCCAGCCATGTGTGGAAGCTGTTTATAATTTTGTGGTGTAAGATTTTGAACGGTTTCCTACTGCACACTGGCCTAAGGCACGCTTCTCTGAATAAACGTTGAGTCACTCTAGCAAAGTTACCACAACTGATTTCAAGGGTCATATCTGACAAATTTAGGGTCACATCGAAATATATTCTCGTCATATCATTCAAAGAGCTAGAAAGCTGGGATAAGAATTTCTTTTAAGGATAATTTATCCACACAGCGATTAGGTTCTCTTATATATTGTATAATATATTAAAAAAACCTGCGCCAGTTCTGTTGGACTAAACGTCCTAACACAGTCTAACCAACTGAGTCTAGTTCCGTCCAAGTCTAGAGCATTTCAAGCGGAAATGAGACATTTACATCCAATAATTACGTATTAAGGACACTGTAACAAAGGTTTAGCCCTCCAACATGCATTCGGACGAATGGGTTATTTGACTGTTGACTTTCACGCGGTCGGGTCAACGCGAGCGCACAGTGAGTTTCCCCTACCCGCAGGCACTGCAATTACAAGCTTAACTTACTTCAATATCACCGCGTTTGCCAAACCAGTTTCCTGAAAAATGTTAAACGTTTACTCATGTGAAATTTTTAAGCTTCTTTACAGTTCCGTTGTTCAGCTGACACCTGGAGTCCGTCAGGTTGATAAAGCTTTCAACTGGTTCACATAACGCAAACCATCCAATGATATTTTGTGTATGGATTTTACGACACATTTCGGCAGTGTCATTGGCTCTCTAATAACTAGGTTACCAGGCTGTTTCAACAACGATTGCAGCTTCGTTTATCAGCGAGTATTAGAGGAAAACTTGGTGAGGTATACCCTCTAATGTCATGAGCGTACGACATGCATGACTTTTGGTTTTTCATTTGTAGAGGATTCAACAGTGAGTAATGCAACTGCAATACATTGTGGCTTCAGAAAATCTTGTGTCCTGCGTAATCTAGTAGACAGAAGTGTTAACATGCCTATCACAAAATGCTTATCCAATTTATAACAATGGTTTCAATTCATAAGAATACATCCCTCCCACAATGCCAGCTTGCCCTTCATGTCACTTAAAACAAAGCTTACCTTGTTCTGTTTGTTGATAACAGCTTCTAGATGCACAAGGAGACGAACAACATCCACATTGTCTTTGCGAACTGCCCAATGAACGGCGATATCTGATCCCTGTGGAATGTCGCAATAACATAACACGTTTATATACTTGGATGGATTGGGATATCTCAAAGTTTCTGAGTTGTCTACTGAGTGTGTAAGTGATGTAGCTTATTGTCCTCTACATTCGATGATTTACTTGCACTTGTACGTGTAAATGTAAAAATGCCAACTTCTGTGATATCAAGGGCGAATAAATTTGTGTCAAGTTATGTTTTATAGTTGAGGGCAATTGGTGAACATGCACGGGCGATGTTTTTCAGAACTTCCATACAAAAAGCCTCTTTCTCACAGTACAATGTCAGAACAATGTGACATTCTTTAAAAATAACAGTTAAAGATAAGAAATATAACAATATAATGAACTGCAAAGCCCACCTGTTTTATGTACACCTATTCAACGGTTGTGACACACTCGATTTTACGTTTAGTGAGTTTCACTTAAATGTTACATTGTTTGGCGAGACATATAAGACCAACATTTCTGTTTGAGTAAAGTTCAGCATAAAACATGGCCACGTAGGTATATTGTTAGAAATATATTTGTCTAGATAAGTGAGACTAAGTACGCCTGAAGGAAAATTGCCAACGAACATAAAAAACCTATCATTTTACTATATTTCTTTCAGTTTTCTCGTTTGCGGCTTTGTTTGATAACTGTTTTACTATATTATATTAAAACAAGCAGTGTAGGAATTCACCAGCTCTCGTTCAGACCGACATGGTATGATTAGATGAACACTGTCATGATCGATATGTTTCCCCCTGTGACAACATTAAACACTTGGTGTAGTAAAAGTGGCAGGGAGGGGGAGGCATTGTGCTGTAAACGGAAACTATTTTTATCTTTGATCAACTCGAATCTCGGGAAAAAAAACGTTAACCTAAGAATGTTTAGATTGTAAGTTGACGGTCAAGATAATATACCCACGTGCAGGAGCAGAGTAGTGGCGTTGGTTATATACCTTCATTTCCCGATGTGCGGAGCGCTCTCTCATATACCTGCGTTTATGCCTCCATACCACATTCCCACAGGCTATGTTTTTCAGAAATTCCATACAAAAAGGCCTCTTTCGCAATGGTACAATGTCAAAACATTGTAATATTCTTTGAAAGTAGCAGGTAAAGGTAATAAATATAAGAATATAATGAACTCTAAGGCTCTCCTATTTTATGTACATCTATACAACTGTTGTGACACCCACGATTTTACGTTTAGTGAGTTTAACTTAATTGCTACATTGTTTGGCGATACATATAAGACCGACAATTCTGTTTGAGTAAAGTTCAGCATAAACCATGGCCATGTAGGTTATATTGTTAGACATATATCTGTGTAACTAAGGGAAACTAGCTACCCTTGAAGGAAAATTGCGAAAAGAATATGGAAAAAAACTATCGTTTTACTATATTTTTTCGGTTTTCTCGTTAGTGGCTTTGATTGATAACTGTTTTGCTATATTATATTAAAACAAGTAGTGTAGGAATTTACCAGCTCTCGTTCACATCGACATGGTATGATTAGATGAACACTGGCATGATCAATATCTTTCGCCCTGTGACAACATTAAACACTTGGTGTATTGAAAGTGGAATGGGGGTATTGTGCTGTACATATAAGATTGAATTGTTAGGTATTTAAACTACATTATAGTTTTAGTTACACAGTTATCCACTGGCACCATGTGGGATTATATGGTGTGAGTAACCCTCTTAACATGTGGGTCACTGACAACATATAATCCCGTATCCCGTAACACAGTAACTGTGTAATGATATTATTCCGTTAGTTGTAGCCGCCCTCATATCCCTGTATCACTTACCTTGTCCTGTAGATTGACATCAGCACCCTTCTCCAGTAGCAGGCGAACAACTTCCACATTGTTCCTGGCAGCTGCAATGGTCAACGTTGTGCACCCATCCTGTACAATATAAAAATATAATGTAATACTTAACGGAAACTATTTTCATCTTCGATCAATTGGAATCTCGGGGAAAAATGTTTGAACCTAACACGGTTTAGATTGTAAGTTGGTGGTGAAGTTAATATACGAACATGCAGGAGTAGAGAAGTGGACTTGGTTATAGACCTTCATTTCCCGATGTAGTGATTTTCCAGCTGGCTCTCTCATATAACTACGTTTATGTCTCCATACCACTTTCACACAGGTGATGTTTTTCAGAACTTCCACACAAGAAAGCCTCTTTCTCACAGTACAACGACAGAATAATGTAACATTCTTTGAAAGTAGCAGGTAAAGGTAATAAATATAAGAATATAATGAACTCTAAAGCCCTCGTTTTATGTACATCTATACGACTGTAGTGACCCCCACGTTTTTACGTTTACTGAGTTTAACTTAATTGCTACATTGTTTGGCGGTACATATAAGACGGACAATTCTGTTTGGGTACAGTTCAGCATAAAACATGGCCACGTAGGAATGTTGTTAGACGCACATCTGTCTAGCTAAGTGAAACTACGTACGCCTGAAGGAAAATTGCCCCAAAAAATAAAAAACTATCATTTTACTACATTTTTTCGGTTTTCTCAATTGTGATTTGCTTGATAAATGTTTTGCTATATTATATTAAAACAAGCAGTGCACGAATTTACCAAATCTCGTTCAGATCGACATGGTATGATTAGATGAACACTGGCATGATCGATATGTTTAGCCCCGTGATGAAAGTAAAAGGGTGGTATTGGGAACAATTCACAGTTTTGGTTACTCTATTACTCAGTGATACCATGTGAGAAAAAATGGTGTGAGTAACCCACATAATATGTGGGTCACTGACAACATGTAATCCCCTATCCCGTAACATAGTAACAGTGTAATGAATTTATCCGGTTAGTTGTTGTAGCCGACCTCATATCTGTACATCGCCTACCTTGTTCTGTAGATTGACATCAGCACCTTTCTCCAGCAACAGACGAACGACATCCACATTGTTTCTGTAAGCTGCACTCTTCAAAGGCGTCCATCCATCCTGTATAACAGAAAAAATATAATGCAACATTTAGCCCAAACAATATTTATACTTCATTAATTGTACTCAAAAGCGCGTTTCCCATTCCTAGTGTCAGAACAATATAACATTCAAATGAAACAAAAATCAGACGAAAATGAGCTCAAAAGTCATGATGTTTTATGTATATATACATTTACACAACTGCAGTGACATGCACTAAAAAGTGACTACGTTTAGAGAGTTAAAGTTAATTGCTACACAGTTCAGCGATACATGTATGACGAGCAATTTCTTGAGTACGATTGTAGAGGTGGTTAATTTCACTTGGGAATGTATTGCCCGCTTTTTAGCTTTCGGTCTGTGCGGCTTCCTACTACATGGATGTAGACGGGCCGACGTCCCTGCACACCGACTAGTCTAGGGTCATTTTCCAGTGAACTCATATTTACACCGCAGGATGACTCTGGTCTTTCTGAGATCTGTTAAGTAGGAGATTGTATCTTACACCTGTTGTTTCCTTGCAAAACCTACGGTAATGCGAGTAAGCTGTGTTTTACAGTAATGCGAGTAAGCTGTGTTTTTTCCCATACGTGACTCAAGTCGGAGCCACTAATCTTTCCTTAGAGACTTTGTTCAGATCATTGCGTGCTGAAAGTCTCCCAGGTGTTGCCTTTTTGTACTATGATATAAGACGTTCTATCATAGTGTATAGTTATTAATTCTGGGATTAATGAATTACATACATGTATAATGTTGGTCTAATAACCATCCATCATCATCACTTTTTTATCTCAACGTATTGTTTTTTTCATTGTCTTTGCATCTCCGCCCATCCCCTTGTATCTATGTGATATCCCCACTTGTGCACCTCTGTTCACAAATGAGACAAACCAAGAAATGTGTATCTATAATGATTAAACTACGTGTATGTCTCCAAACCAAATACGCACAGCTGATGTCTTCCTGAATGGATATAATGTAATATTAAGGCAAATCATATCTTTCATATTTCACGAACTGGAGTCTCGAAAAAACATATGGACCCTGGAAGATTTAACTTGCTCTGAAGTCAATATGCCAGTGGAGCAGTGCAACATCACAGTGGAGCAGAATGGTACTGTTGGTTAATTTTTTTCTTCGCTCTATAGTGATTTTCCAGCCCGACTGTTGATATGCCATCGCAGAGGAGCAGAATGGTGCAAGTAGTTATTTTTGCTTCGTAGTGAAGTGATTTTCCAGCTCGACTTCTGATATGACTTCGTGTATGCCTCCATATCACGTGCATACAGACGCTCTGTTTTAGACCTTCCATCCAAAAATCTCCCATTTCCTGCTGTATAACGTGAGAACGAAGTAACACTTACTTAAGACAGCAGTGAAATTTAATGAACTGAAGACTATAACAAACTCACAAAACTTCCTGTTTTATGTACATCCTTCTGTATCCTTGCCGGGTTGCTCTAAGCATGGCTGCCATATTCTTTTATATGGGTCACCGAGAATGAACAGTGTTTACAGTAAGTTAAATGTCACATCTGCACAGAATTTTTTAAATCAGCTTAATGGATTCAACAACTCAGCCCATTTATCGTAAGATAATGTCAACTCTTTCACGACTATTTTGATTTTCTTGTGATCCTAATTTTGTTTCCCTCGAACTTACTCTGTAAGGCCATGTATATTTTGTTTATCAGTTGTATTTATTTGTGTATATATAACGGATTGATCGTTGAGGACATCCCATAGTGGCCATTAGGCTGTGTGAAATCCTCTTAAAGCAAATAAAGAATTAAATTAAATTAAATATATGACCAGCAATTTGGTTTAAGTATAGTGCATTATAAAACATGACCAAGCAGGAATGTTGTTACAGATGTTTCCAGCAAGCGAAAGGAAACAGTATCATTGTAGGACAACCACCACGTAATATCAACATTGATCACTTAACGTAACTGTTTTTTACTTTCACCTGGTTCTGTTTTTGTTTAGTATTTAATTTAGTGTATTTTTATCAATAAAAAACTCGTAAAACGGGATTAAACTCTACAGGGGAAGGAAAGTGGGTTACAGCCATTGGAATCAATGGGGGAATTCATCACCTCTGGTTGAGGTATGATTAGGTTTGTGTGATTATGTGTTTACCCCTGTCACCATTTTAAATGCCAGAGACAGTGGATTTGGTCCCCAGTATGGGGCGTTTAATAAATGAATGTAGGTGTGTATGCTTGGATTTTTACGGGGTACTCAACCATTTTTCAGTTCTATGACGACGAGAATCCTAAGAATGTAGATATGCTGTGTCACCTGGTGTAAGGGTGATTTAATGCCGCCAAAGTGCTGCCGCCACTGGACTGTTTGGCGGAACACACCAGACATGACACCCCCTTACCACCCTCCTCCGTCACATTATCCTATGACTGGGCCACCAGGGGGACTAGTAATATTTCCTTGCTCTAACAATCACTGACGAGCGGCAAGCAAGAACAAGTACCATTTTAAAAGTCTTTGGTATGACCCGAACCGGAATTGATTACCGATCTCCCGACGACGAGACGGACGCTCTAACCACCAGCCCATCGAGGTGGTGTGGGATGTTGAATTCTTGGGTGTGTAAAATAGATCACAAAAATCCATATCCTCCCAGTTAGTGTTGCCGACGTCATACCCCTACAGCACGTACCTTATCCTGTAGATTGACATCAGCGCCATTTTCCAACAGCAGACCAACAACATCCACATTGTTCCAGACAGCTGCACTGTGTAAAGCCGTCCGACCATCCTGTATAACATGAGAATATAATGTAATACTTAACGGAAACTGTTTTCATCTTTGATGAAGTGGAGTCTCGCGAAAATCTGAACCTGAAAATGTGTAGTTTGTAAGTTGGCATTTAGGTTATTATACCAATATGCCGGAGCAGAGTCGTGAAGTTGGTTATACACCTTCATTTTCCGGTGTAGTCATTTCCCAGCCCGCTTTCTCATATAAATAAATTTATGTCTCCATTTCACATACATAAAGGCGATATTTTTTAGAACTTCCACACAAAAAGCCCCCTTCTTACAGTAATAATTATTTATAGCAGCTGTTTAATGTAAAGAACATAGACTCATCGAGACACTGGAAGTTTCAGAACTTCTGTAAGCAAAAGCGCCATTTCCCACTGTATAATTTCACAACAATGTGACACTAACTTAAATCAAGGGTTTAATACAATGAGTAGATGTTCACAGTGAACTTTGTTTTATGCAGATCTGCAACTGGAGTGACATTGACTAAAAAGTCTCTGACACCCTTGGATAGTTAGAGGCAGTAGATTTCTTGCGAGGTATAGGGCGTTTAATATAAGCTTGAATAACCACGTTCATGTTTTTGAGCCACAAGACAAAGCACCATATTTCGTCATGTATTGTCGCCGAGCTCATATCCCTACATCACATACTTTTCCATCACATACATTTCGAAATTTCCCTCTCGACACTTATAATCACATTCGATACCCCTGCATATTTATCTCCGGCAATGCCTTGTTCCAGGAAGTTAGTCTATATACAGAGTGCATGCAATCATATTTTATATATATATTTTTAATGTAGACTGCCAAGTTACATGTACATACAAATTTATACACCTGTGTCGAGTTAGATTCCAACACTCTTCTAGTGTGTCAGCTGATATTTGCAGGCTTCTCGATGAATTTCTATACACATGTTGCAAAACTATTTTTCTAACAATACGGGTAACCATTTTACTCCTGTAAACGAATCAGCCAACCATTGTTTAAATTTCTTACCAGTTATTACAAGCACACCGTGACCATACGTTTCACAGTCCTGTGGATACTCTTAGACATACTCGGCAGTCAGATGACAAACTCCAAACTCGTGCAAAGACAACCTTTCCCTGATATCATCACCCACATATTCGCCAAATCCAGGTGCGGGAAACGTTTAATTTTTAATGACGCAATTCATTATTTTCTTTTACAAACAATACGCCTCTTAGATCTATAGTGACACCCATTAAGAAGTCAATGATTATTTTATGTTTGGTAACTCTGAGTCAGTATCTACATAGTTTGGCGATACATGAGCCCTCTTCACGGGGATATATTTACACACAACGATAGTGATGACCTGTCCTGTAATAAATTCCGCCATGTATGTGAACATAAATATCATTACTTCCTTGAATGCCCCTCTTATGCCACTCATAGATAGCGCATGCTCAAATATATAACCAGTTCTTTATCACCCAAAGGTCATCCTTCTGTATCCTCTAAGCATATCTGCAGTACTCTTTTAATTGGGTCAGCGGAAATTAGGGTTGATGATAATAAATTAATTTTAACACCTGTGCATAATTTTAAAAGTCAGCCTAATACATTCAACAACTCAGCCCATTTATAATAAACAATATCAGCTGCTTCAAGTCTATTTTTGATTATAATCTGATCTTACTTTTGTTTTCCTCGAATTTCCTATTTAAAGCCATGTATATTTTGTTTATCAGTTGTATTTATTTGTGTAGATATGTTGGATTGATCGTTGAGGTGATCCCCTAATTGCCATCAGGATGTGGGAAATCTTCTTTAAAGAAATAAAAAATTAAATTAAATTAAATTAAATACATGACCAGCAAGTTTGCTTGAGTATAGTGCATTCTAAATTATGGCCATGCAGGAATATTGTTACAAATATTTCTAACAAGCCAAAGGAAACGGTATCATTGTAGGGCAATCACCAAATAATGTCAACATTCATCACTTACCGTAATTGTTTTTTTTTACCTGATTCTGTTTTTGCTTAGTATCTAATTAAGTGTATTTTTATCAATAAAACTCGTAAAACGGACCTAAATTCTACATGCGAAGGATAATGCGTTACAGCAATTGGAATAAATGAAGGAATTCGCGAGATCTGGTTAACGTATGATTAGGCTTACATGATTATATATAGAATTCTCGATATGTTTAGACCTGTCACAATTTTAAATTGCCAGGGGTAGTGGATTTGTTGCCCAGTATGGGGCGTTTAATAAATGCATGTAGGTGTGTATGGTTAGGTTTTTACAGGTAATCAATTTTCCATTTCTATGACGACCAGAAGTTCTAAAAAGATAGACATGTGGAGGAGTGAGTTCATGCGGCCAAAATACTGCCGCAGACAACAACAGACATTAACCTAAGAATGTTTAGTTTGTAAGATGGCACATAAGTTAGTATACGAACATGCAGGAGCAGGGTAGTAAAGTTGGTTATATAACTTCATTTTCCGGTGTAGTCATTTTCCAGGTTGCTTTCTCATATAACTAAATTTATGTCTCCATACCACATACACAAAGGCGATGTTTTTCAGAACTTCCACACAAAAAGCCTCCTTCTGACCGTAGAATGTCAGAACAATGTAACATTCTTTGAACATAGCAGTTATAGGTAATAAATATATGACTATAATGAGCTCTAAAGTCCCCCTGTTTTCTGTACACGCAATGTGCGCAATGTACAGTTTTAGTCACACTGTTACTCAGTGAGACCATGTAGGAATATATGGTGTGAGTAACACTCATAACATGTGGGTCACTGACAACATATAATCCAACATATATATCCCATAACACAGTAACAGTGTACTGAAATTATCCCGTTAGTTGAAGCCGACCTCATATCCAAACATCACGTACATTATTCTGTAGATTGACATCAGCACCCTTCTCCAGTAGCAGACGAACAACATCCACATTGTTTCTAGCAGCTGCAATTTTCAAAGGCGTCCATCCATCCTGTATAATATATAAATACAATGCAACATTTAGCCCAAACCATGTTTATACTTCAAGAATGTTACACAAAAGCGTATTTCCCAGAGAAAATGTCAGAACAATGTAACATTTGTATAAAGCAGCTGGTTAATGTATCCAAAGACAAGGCTAAAATGATCTCAAAAGTCCTCTTGTTTGATGTATATGTACATCCATACAGTTGCATTCACGCGCATTAAAAAGTGACAGATTATTCTACGTTTAGTGAGTTTAAATTAATTGCTATCTAGTTCAGCAATAGACGTTTATCCAACAACTTATTGAAGAGGATGGTAGAGTTGGTTAATTTCACTTAATGGTGTAGTGCCCGCTTTTGAGCTCTCGGTTTGTGCTGTTTCCTACCACATGGATGTAGACGGGCCGATGTCCTAGTATACCCACTGGTCTAGGGTCATTTTCCAGTGAACTCATATTTACACAGCAGGATGACTCAGGTCTTTGTGAGAACTCTTTAGTAATATTGTATTTGAACCCTGTTGTTTCATAGTAAAACCTACAGTAATGCGAGAACATTTTTTGCACATGTATAATTCAAGTCGGAGTCACTAATCTTTCCTTAGAGACTTTGTTCAAATCGCAGCATGCTGAAAGCCTCTATTTTTACTATGATGAAAGATGTCCAATGACAGTGTATAGTTATTAATTCTGGGATTAATGAATTACATACATGTATGATTTTGGTCTAATAACCATCCATCATCAGCACTTACTTATCTCTATATATTGTTTTTTTTCATTGTCTTTGAATCTTTGTCCACCCCATGGTATCTTTGTGAAATCCCCGCTTCTGCAACTCTGTTCACAAATGAGGAAAACCCGAAAGTGTATATCTATACTGATAAAACTACGTGTGTTTCTCCATACCACATGCACACTGGTGATGTCTTCCTGAACTTCCGTATACGCTAAATGTCTTTTCTCCCACAATATAATATCCACACAATGTGACATTTACTTAAAGCAGTTGCTATGTTTAATGAATAGAAGGCTATTATACACTCACAAACCCTCCTGTTTTATGTACAGCTACAACTGTAGTCACACCGACTAAAAGTCTTTGATCAGTAAGTCGAAATTAATTCCTATATTGTGTGGCAATACATGTATGACTAGCAATTTTATTTGATTACAGTTCAGCATCAAAAGTGGTCAGGTAGGAATCTTTTTGGAAGTATACTGGACTAGCTGGGTGAAAGACAGAATGATTGTGGGACAATTGCCAAAGAATAACAACTTCTATCATTCAACTAGAAGTGTTTTGGGTTCTACTCGCTTCTATTTTTGCTCAATATCTCTTTCAGTGTGTTTTGTTTTTTTAGTATATAAACTTGTTTATAATCTGAGGAAAGACGGGTAGAAGTCTGGCAAATAATTAGGAGTGTAGGAATTCGCCAGTTCTCGTTGTGGTATGACTAGGTTTATGTATCTTTACCGTGTGAACACTGGCGGGATCGATATGGTTAGCTCTGGGACAAGGTTAAACAGGCGGATACAGTACGGGTACAGGACGTCAAATATAAGGATGATTTGCCACGTTTCTCACCTACATGACAAAGCACCACCATATCTCGTCATGCATTATGGCCGACTTCTATCCGTACATCACCTACATTATCCTGTATATTAACACGAATTTGTTTTAAACATACAGCTGTGTTTTGAATTGTACCTAGTTGCACTAAAAAAACAAAACAGCTTTCTTTTTGACTCACTATTTAAAGGGCATTATAACGACAGGGTATTCTATTTGATCAGATGTCTCCTCAATTCTGATTGGATCAAGTTATGCTTTATTTCGACGACATTATACACACAGGAAACACCTGTCCTGACCAGACCCTGGTGTACCGAAGCTGATGTGGAGATAACATTGTAACACCTGCAAGTTTATTTTACAGGAGTAAAGAAAAGGATTAAGCCAAGCGGGATGACTACATTGCCTGGCTTAACGTAATGGGCTTCAACATCCCAACCTGAGACAAGGGATATGGTTTGCTTCCTTTTCATACGAAGAGTTTGTCAAAAATTATGCATCACGGGTTACGAAAGTAAAAGCGATAAAGTGCCTATTTGCACACAAAGTTAATTTCTCCTTTTTCCAAATGTGCCCTACAGTACTTCAGTTTTACAGTTGACATCCGCTCCCCTCTCCACTACCAGACGCACAAAACATATTTTATTTTTTTCAGTGCTGGAATCAAAGGACTATGTCCACGACACTCCATAAATTTCATGTACTGCTCTCTGCGTTTGTTTTATACCTCACTGCCACTTCTACAAAATTTTGTATAGAAATCTAGAACAAGACCAAGGCTAATAGGATATGGTAATGAGACGGGAGGTGATGTCAGAAGAAACCAAAACGTGTCAACCGTTTTGCCTATTCATACTTGATGCAGAAGTACACCCTTTATTTAAAGCGCGATCAATGCGATTCCATCCGACACCAAAACCAGTTTTGTTCGAAAGTACTAATTACAGTTCCGCCCAATAACAGTAATGGTTTTATATTCAAAGAAACACGCCTATATGTGTCTCTACGGGTTTCAAATGTCAGACTTACTTAGTGGTGGAATAGATTTGCTCACATATTGATACTCGCTGGGTGGCGCACAATTCAGAGACGCCAATGATACGTCATTTTCGCCACTTGTAATATGTATATCTTCCCAATACGACAACTGACCTTATTCTTTATGTTGACATCTCCTCCCAGATCTACAAGCTGACGGACACGATCAACATCATTGTTACCCACTGCCCAATGAACAACCGTCTCTCCACCCTGTAAAATGCCACAATAACAAAAGAATCACTTAAAGTGTGATTCAACATTTATATCAATTCGATATGGCGTTATCTGAAGAGCTGACGAAAAATTCTGATTTGATGGGGTTAAATATGAGCATATCAAAAAAGGATCTGAACAGGTGACCCCAAAACTAGAAGGGCAAAATGTCATTTGGTAACGTGAATTATAGGGCAAAACGTCATTTGGTAACGTGAATTGCATCGTGGCTTACTACAAAGCTATCGGGGCGTCCGTGGCTCAGTCGTTTGGCGCGCTAGCGCGGCGGAATGACCTAGAAGTTTCCAACCAATGTAGTCGCTGTGTGTTTAAGTCCAGCTCATGCTGATTTCCTCTCCGGCCGTGCGAAGTAAGGTCTGCCAGCATCCTGCGGATGGCCGTTTGTTTCCGCTGGGCTCTGCCCGGTTTCCTCCCTCCATAATGCTGTCGTGTAAGTGAAATATTCTTGACTATGGCGTAAAACGTCAATCAAATAAATTATCAAATAAATAAATAAATAAATAAAGTTGTGAACAGGTAATGTGGCTATTTACACACTTACATGAAAAGAGATGATCGCAACACATTATACAAAACTTTAACATTTGCCCAAGGCTTGAGACGACCACAATGGGCAAGTCAAAATCTGCTGCGGATAACAGTTCAGTAATATCAGCTAGCCACTATAGCGCACAGCAAAGGCTGTTCAGCTGTTCATCTGTTGGTGTATAATACGATTAGACATCACTTTTGTTATTCCATGTGATATTACACAACCAGACGTTGTGATGTCGAAAAGCCTACTGGGTAAAAGACTGGTAAACCTGTGTGCTCAAATCTCACTAATGCAGTTTAATAAAATTTTAGACCGGGGCCAAAAGCTACGAAACTTTATACTACAACCTTACATTTCATTGCATTCCTGGCAAAAGCAATTGCGACGTCATGACTTCACACGAAGATTGAACATGAGTGGCCAATGAGTGCGTCATCCCGTTGACGTTTTAGAACAACCTTGACATCATGTGTATGTTCTTGAGTGACAGTTTGGAACACGGACCGCTCTAAATTTGAATGTACATGATATAAAACTGCGATTTTCACAGTTTGTCATCAAATACTTATATTAGAGTTTACAGTAGGCAAAACTACGGTATAGAAATTCTGCGGTAGAGTCTCTTCAATATATCTTGTTACTTTTCTCGTAAAGGACAGCGTCTAACTTGTAGCCCCACAAGGCAACCTGATTTACGAGATATGTTTTGAAAAATGCACATCATTGCTTTTGAACAAAGAATGTTTACATAGACAGCAGCAATAACATTGATGACTAAATTCTGCATCACACACACTGCTGGAAACCCATTGACAGTACGTTTATCATCTTCTATGTTGAACAGACTGACTATAAAGGACACTACAACAAAGGTTTAGCTCTCCAACATGCTTTGGGACGAATGGGTTAATTGACTGTTGACTTTGACGTGAGCGCGATGAAGCACAGTGAGTTTCCTCTACCCCAAGACACTGAAAGTGCAAGCCTATCTTACTACACTATCACCGCGTTTTCCAAACCAGTTTCCTGAAAAAGGTTAAACGTTTACTCATTTTAAACTTTTTAATCTCCTTTACCGTTCTGTTGTCCAGCTCCCACCCGGAAAACGTCATGTTGTCGAAGCTTTCAATTGGTTCACATGGCGCAAACCATCCCATAATATTTTGTGTATGGATTTTCCTTGTCTGCGATACATTTCGGCAGTGTCATTGGCTCTCTGATAACTGGGTTATCAGGCTGTTTCAACAACGATTACAGGTACGTTTATCAGCGAGTATTAGAGAAAGCATGGTGAGGTATACCCTCTAATATCATGAGCGTACGACATGCATGACTTTGGGGGTTTCATTTGTAGAAGATTCAACTTTGAGTAATGCAACTAAAATACATTGTGCCTTCAGAAAAGCTTGTGTCTTGCAGAAGGTAGTATTCAGAAGTGTTATCATGCCTATCACTAAATGGTTATCCAATTTCTAACAATGGTTTTAAATTATAAGAAAACTTCCCTTCCACAATGCCAACTGGCTGTACATGTCAATTAAAACAAAGCTTACCTTGTTCTGTTTGTTGATATCAGCCCCCAGATCCACAAGCACACGAACAAGATCTCCATTATCTTTGCGAACTGCCCAATGAACGGCCGTCTCTCCTTTCTGTGGAATGTCACAATAACATAAGACGTTCATATACTTTGGTGGACTGAGATATCTCGTAGTGTCTGAGTTATCCACTTAGAGTGTAAGTCATGTAGCTTAGTGCCCTCCACATTGGATGATTTGCTGGCACTTGCATGTGTACACGTAAAAATGCCAACTTCTGTCATATCAGGGGCGAAGAAATTTATGTCAAGTTATGTTTTATAGTTCAAGGCATTTGATGAACATGCTCGGGAAGCATACAGTTCTACGGGATATTATATCACTGTTCAGAGTTGTTAACAAAGATCCTCAATATGCCCAGCCATGTGTGGAAGCTGTTTATAATTCTGTGGTATAGCGTTTTGAACGGTTTGCTACTGCACACTGCCCGGTGGCACGCCTCTCTGCGTAAACGTTGGAGTCACTCTAGCAAAATTACCCCAACTGACTTCAAGGGTCATATCTGACCAATTTAGGTCACATCGAAATATATTCGTGTCATATCACTCAAAGAGGTAGAAAGCTGGGTTAGGAATTTGTTTTCAGGATAATTTATTCAAACCGCCATGAAGTCCTGTTATATATCGTAAAAGATCTTTAAAAAACTGCGTCACTTTTGTTTGGCTAAAAGTCCTAGTACAGTTTTAGCAACTGAGTCTAGTTCAGTGGAAATCTAGAGCATTTCATGGGGCAATAAAACATTTACATCAAATAATCACATATTAAGGACACTTTAACAAAGGTTTAGCCCTCCAACAGGCATTCTTAAGAATGGGTTAACTGACTGTTGACTTTGACGCGGTCAACGCGAGCGCAATGAAGCATAGTGAGTTTCCCCTACCCGCAGACACTGCTAGTACAAGCCTATCTTACTTCAATATCACCGCGCTTGCCAGACCAGTTTCCTGAAAAAGGTTAAACGTTTACTCATGTTAAACATTTTAATCTCCTTTACAGTCTCGTTGTCCAGCTGACACCTGGAAAACGTCATGTTGTCGAAGCTTTCATTTGGTTCATATAACGCAAACCATCCCATAATATTTTGTGCACGGACTTTCCTTGTCTGCGATACATTTCGGCAGTGTCATTGGCTCTCTGATAACTGGGTTATCAGGCTGTTTCAACAACGATTACAGGTACGTTTATCAGCGAGTATTAGAGAAAAGCATAGTGAGGTATACCCTCTAATAGCGTAAGCGTACGACATACATGACTTTGGGTTTCATTTGTAGAGGATTAAGCTTTGAGTAATGCAACTAAAATACATTGTGCCTTCAGAAAAGCTTGTGTCTTGCAGAAGGTAGTATTCAGAAGTGTTATCATGCCTATCACTAAATGCTTCTCCAGTTTCTAACAATAGTTTAAAATTATAACAACACATCCCTTCCACAATGCCAACTCGCTCTACATGTCAATTAAAACAAAGCTTACCTTGTTCTGTTTGTTGATATCAGCCCCCAGATCCACAAGCCGACGAACAAGATCTCCATTATCTTTGCGAACTGCCCAATGAACGGCCGTCTCTCCTTTCTGTGGAATGTCACAATAACATAAGACGTTTATATACTTTGATGGACAGGGATATCTCGTAGTGTCTGAGTTGTCCACTTCGAGTGTAAGTCATGTAGCTAAGTGCCCTCTACATTCGATGATTTTCTGCCACTTGTACGTGTACATGTAAACATGCCAACTTCTGTCATATCAGGGGCAAATAAATTTGTGTCAAGTTATGCTTTATAGTTCAGAGCAATTGATGAACAAGCACGCAGGCGATGTTTTTGAGAACTTCCACACAAAAAGTCCCTTTCTCATAGTACAATGTCAGAACAATGTAACATTCCTTAAAATATAATCATATAATGAACTGTAAAGCCCCACTGTTTTATGTACATGTATTCAACGGTTGTGAAACACTCGATTTTAGGTTTAATGAGTTTAACTTAAATGCTACATTGTTTCCCGACATATATATGAGACCAACAATTCTTTTTGAGTAAAGTTCAGCATAAAACATGGCCATGTAGGGATATTGTTAGAAGTATATCTGTGTAGCTAAGTGAGACTAAGTACGCTTGTAGGAAAATCGCCAAAGAATATAAAAAAAACTATCATTTTATAATATTTTGGGGGTTTTCTGGGTTGTGGCTTTGCTTGATAACTGTTTTGCTATATTATATTAAAACAAGCAATGTAGAAATTCTCCAGCTCTTGCTCATGTCGACAGGGTATAATTAGATGAACGCTGGCATCACTGATATGTTTCGCCCAATGACAACATTAAACACTTGATGTAGTAAAATTAGTAGGGGGAGTAGGGGGGCATTGTGCAGTAAATTTAAGATTGAATTGTTTGGCATTAAAACTGCATTACAGTTTAATTAGACGGTTACCCAGAGGCACCATGTGGGAATGTATGGTGTGAGTAACCCTCATAACATGTAGGTCACTGACAACATATAATATCGTATCCCGTAACACAGTAACTGTGGAATGAAATTATTCCGTTAGTTGTAGTCGACTTCATATCCCTACATCACCCACCTTGTTCTCTAGATTGACATCAGCACCCTTCTCCAGCAGCAGACGAACAACTTTCACACTGTCCCTGGCAGCTGCACTGTTCAAAGGCGTCCATCCATCCTGTACAGTATAAGAATATGATGTAATACTTAACGGAAACTATTTTCATCTTTGATCAATTCGAATCTCAAAAAAAAATATATATATATATGAAACTAAGAATATTTAGATTGTAAGCTGACGGTGTAGTTAATACACCAATATGAAGGAGCTAGGCAGTGGAGTTGGTTATATACCTTCATTTCCCGATGTGGTGATTTTCCAGCTTGCTCTCTCATATAGCTACATTTATGTCTCCATACCACATACACACAAGCGATGTTTTTCAAAACTTCCTAAAAAAAAGCCTCTTTCTCACAGTGTAATGGCAAAACAATGTAACATTCTTTGGAAGTAGGACTTTCAGGTAATAAATATAAGAATATAATGAAGTATAAAGCCCCGCTGTTTTATGTACATCTTTACGACTGTTGTGACCGCCATGATTTTATGTTTAGTAATCTTAACTTCATTGCTACATTGTTTGACGATACATATAAGACCGACAATTCTGTTTGAGTAAAGTCCAGCATAAAACATGGCCATATAAGAATACTGTTACAAGCATATCTGTCTAGCGAAGTGAAACTAAGTATGCTGGATAGACAATTGCCAAAGAACATAAAAAGTTATCATTTTACTTTATTTTTTCTGTTTTCTCAAGTGTGATTTGCTTGATAACTGTTTTGCTATATTATATTTAAACAAGCAGTGTAGGAATTCACCAGCTCTCGTTCAGATCGACATGGTATGATTAGATGAACACAGGCGTGGTCGATATGTTTAGCCCTGTGATGAAATAGGAAGGGGGGTACTGGGTAGGATTTACAGTTTTTGTTACTCTGTTACACAGTGACGCCTTGTGGGAATATATGGTGTGAGTAACCCTCATAACATGTGGGTCTCTGACAACATATAATCCCCCATCCCGTAACACAGTAACAGTGTAATAAAATTATCCGGTTAGTTGTTGTAGCCGACTTCATATCCGTAGATCCTTTACCTTGTTTTGTATATTGACATCAGCACCCTTCTCCAGCAACAGACGAACAACATCCACATCCACATAATGCCGTATTCCGGAACACAGTAACCTTGTAATGAAATTATCCCGTTAGTTGTAGCCGATCTCATATCCCGACACCACCTACCTTGTTCTGTATATTGATATCAGCACCCTTCTCCAGCAGTGCACGAACAACATCCACATTGTTCTCTTTTGTTGCTTCGTGCAAAGGTGTCAGTCCATCCTGTATAATGTAAGAGTAAAGTAATACTTACAAAAAATCACTTCTGTAAAGGAGACTACAAAAATGTACAGAGCGGAGAAAGGCTGCGTTGAATTTGTATGAACGGTAATTTTACTATGCGGCATGGTGATTTTCTGATTTGTCTTATGATATAACTTGGTTTATGTCTCCATATCACATCGACACTGGAAGTTACAGAACTTCCGTACACAAAAGCGCCTGTTCCCACTGTATAATTCCAGAACAATGTAACACTAACTTAAATCAAGGGTTCAATATAATGGCTAGATGTTCACAATAAACTTTGCTTTGTGTAGATTTGCAACTGTAGTGACATTGACTAAAAAGTCTCTGACAACCCTAGACAGTTAGCGGCAGTAGACTTCTTGCGAGGTATAGGGCGTTAAATATAAGCTCGAATAACCACGTACATGTATTTGAGCCACATAAGAAAGCATCATATTTCGTCATGTATTGTCGCCGACCACATATGCCCACATCACATACTTTCTCATCACATACATTTCGACATTTTCCACTCGACACTAATAATCACATTCGATACACTTCCATATTTATCTCTGGCAATGCCTTGTCCCAGAAAGTTGCAGAGAGTGCATGGAAATCACTTTTAATATTCCTTTTAATGTAGGCTTACTCCAGGTTTAAAAATCTTTGTCGAGTTATATTCCTACACTCTTCTTATGTGTCAGCTGATATTTGCTGGTTTGTTGATGCCTTTCTATACATATGTTGCAAAGCTATTTTTCTAACAATACGGGTAATCATTTTACTCCTGTAAACAATCCAGCCAACCATTTTTTAAATTTCTTAACAGTTATTATAAGCACAACGTGGCAGTACGTTTCACGGTGCTGTGGATCCTCTTAGATATACTCAACGCTCGGATAAAAAACCCCAAACGTATCCAACAACAAACTCTCCCTGACATCATCATCCATATGCTCGCCATATCCAGGTGTTTGTGCGGAAAACGTTTTACTTTTAAACACGAAACACATCTTTCCCAAAATAAATGATTTGATAACGGGAAGATCTCAGACACAAATATTAGTCATCAAAACGTTTAAGATCTTCAGTCTTTCGCTACTTAGATGTTCCATTTATATCTAGAGAAAGTCTCTCTCTCGTACAAACCTTTCTCCACTTCTTGATTGTTGAGAACCAGTTCTCAAGCATCGCTCAATCGTTTACTCAGCCTCGCCGGTAATGTGTATTGACGTTTAGCTGCTCAGTCTGGCGTAGACGTCATCAGTTGTGTCTCCACTCTCGGCAGATACCACATACATCTTTAACATAAATATCATAAACAGCAAATTAAAAACATATACGTGTACCATATAGAAAAAAAAACTTTCATTTTTTCTCAGTTCATATAGAAGCAAAAAAATTTAAAAGATAAAAATTACAATTCTTATAGATGACAGCTTATACATTTTGTAAAATGCTATGTACATTTATGAATATGTTGCTAAACTCTACACACCGCTTTATTGTGATCTGATACTGTACTGGGCTCTTGATATGATTCCAGTTTAATCAGCTCAAATCTTAGACAGCTAAATGAGTAGGGGAATTGTCAGACCAGGCCTTACTATCCTTCGTTGATTACCTTTAGTCTAACGCAGGACTACACGTTAAATGATCTAACCATTGTCAGACCAGGCCTTACTATCCTTCGTTGATTACCTTTAGTCTAACGCAGGACTACACGTTAAATGATCTAACCATTGTCAGACCAGGCCTTACTATCCTTCGTTGATTACCTTTAGTCTAACGCAGGGCTACACGTTAAATGATCTAACCATTGTCAGACCAGGCCTTACTATCCTTCGTTGATTACCTTTAGTCTAACGCAGGACTACACGTTAAATGATCTAACCATTGTCAGACCAGGCCTTACTATCCTTCGTTGATTACCTTTAGTCTAACGCAGGACTACACGTTAAATGATCTAACCATTGTCAGACCAGGCCTTACTATCCTTCGTTGATTACCTTTAGTCTAACGCAGGACTACACGTTAAATGATCTAACCATAAAGCGATCCCACATGTCTTAAGGAATAAACCTATCCCACAAAGATGTCTATAGCCTATTGTTCTTTCCTGTCCTTTTGATAACGATTTGTGGTCAAAGTCTTAACGTAGTATTTGTGTGTTAAAACAGAACTGAAGTTCCTGAAGAACAGGAAAGGATACTCTTTATCACCATTTCCTTGATATCTCAGTTTTGTTCTTACCCCTAGGAACGTACAAACTCTCTGGCTCATAGAGTTTGGGATTGTCTAGAAAATATTGGCATTTGAAAATCCCCTAAATAAAGGTTTTGCTTAAGAATACCTGTAACGTGGGCACACTCTTTTCCAAAGAGTCTTTTGTGACATGATCGCATTTTTTTTACCACAGATCTTTTGTAAAATAAATATAATGTTCCTCCAGGCATTTTAAATCTAATGCAAGAACGTTTACAGTCTTATATTTATATCTAAATACATGCAGTGCTATTCAGTAATATTTTGAAAACGGCATCTCGGCTTTTAATGTAAACGTAAAATCTACTACTATTTAAATTCAATGGCGTTTAAATGCCGAGATAACGACATTCACCTCTCGGAAGAAGGCATTCAACTCTCGGAAGAGGGCATTATTGGACAGCTCACTCCGAGTAGCCATGTTGTAGAAGCCCTGAAATAGCTGCCCAATAACCAGCCCGGAAAACGTCAAACGATACTCTGGCTGCCACGTCTATTGCCTCAGCAATCAATTTTTAGTGAAAAGTCTTATATGCTTATTTGGCAGATATCAGTGGACAGTTTAATGGATAAGCCTGGTAATAAAAAAAAAAAGAAAACCGAAAATCCCCACAAATATCCAGATCTTCTTATGACATAGTTTTATTCGTGCCTGTTTGACGGCACATTCAAGAATTTGTTCACCTGTACGAAATGCGTTTGGTTCGAATACTTGATTTCAGAGATAAGACTCACTGGAATGAAGGCAGGTTCAAATTACAATTTTAACATGCTGCATTTGTCACCTCCTTTTGAAGGATGGAAGAGGATGAGCCTGAGTTTTCATCTGTGTACAAGTGACAACAGGCAGTGTGGACTTGGAATGGAGTAATTCCTTTGTGGAAGATGTCACAAATAAATATTTAGAAAGTGTCTAAACTTGACAGCATTACACTATGAAGAACTTTCACTAATCGAGACATTTGTTTACACGCGTAAGTCTTTACAGTGATAAATGACACAAAAGCACGTATACCGTCACTGCTCTGTTGAGACACCGCTATACGTCGTCAGTATAACGATGCCGATTGTTCAAACCCAGCTTTCGATGGTTCATTGGCGGCTTTAAATCAGGCGGTTTGTCATGTGGCTGTGGCTTAAAAATGTTAACGTCCGAAGCCAAATATCTACCAGGATATCCCGAAACGTCGAAACCTTTGTAGAGCATTTTTCAGCAGTAAAGCCGACACAAACTGGAGCTTTCAAGAACAAAACTTATATTCCAGTGTCGTCGTCATATGACTGAAAAATTGTTAAGTGCGACGTAAAACCCCCAGCATACATACACATACTGTGGTGACTTTACGGAGGTTATCTCCCCTTGAATACTCTGCCAATGTCATACCAATTTAAATCGTAGAACAGTTGGTTTACATCGAGGTCAAGGTCAGGGTTATTGTAGTAAATTTGAAGGCACGACAAAGACGGCACAGGAACTAACAGAGCGTGACCTCGTTTTCGGAAAAAAATATTGGCACCAATTTGTCTAACGAGGCTGAACAGGCAGGAGAAACCTCGGCACTCAAGTCTCTGCCCATGTGTAGAAACATCGTCCAGGGTTTCGAACGTCATCGGTAACGAGCTTCCCAGGGAACAGTGTTGACTAACCTGGCAGTTTGCTACAAGCTATTCTGGGCGTGTCGGGCGTATGTATACCACAGTGATACATGTATCCTTCACACGAGGAATTCACCAGGAGCTGTGGATTTTTTGACTATAGACTCGTGGTGTTGCGACGGGAGGTGTCATCTGTTGTAAACCCCGTCAAAAACTATATTTTGTTACTGTTTGTATTGTTTTTTGTGTATTGTATATAAGCTGTACCATTTACATTCATACGATATAATGAAAATAAAGGATACACTTTATATTTATATGTAGTTCAGTTTATAATATGAAAAACAAAAGCGGTTTTTCGACCTATGACTGACACTTATTTTTTTAACCAGTTTTAGAAAGGCACCTCTGTTTTATTTTGATATTGAGTGTTCATCACATGTCGAAAACTATCTACGGCTTTCAACATATTCTCGCTACGATATGGCTGAGAAATAGCCGATGTGGCGTAAAGCCAGAATCATTCATTCATTTACTTATATGCATTAAATTTATCATAGTGCCTTCGGCTTTGTGTGTTTTATCTTGTGTAATCTAGGCTTCGAAACCGACATTTGTATACCATAGACAAGCAATGTCAACAGTTTTCAGTAATCACGAAAAGACCTCTAAGGTTTATCGCTGTATTATCGAGCTCAACACAACTTGTTTCAATGTAGACCCGACCGAAGGAGACATCAGCCTATGTATTTAAAGCTAAATATACAGACGCATAGCTAGTAGCCAATGTTGTGTTAACTTGTTATATACAATGTCATAGCGGGGAAATTCTTGTGAAATTGTTCAATAAAATCGTTATGATCAGGAAGGGAACAAGTTGTTGGATACAAAAGGTAAACTTCACAACTCTACAGACGATCAGCTACTTTTACCAATCAGTTTTGTTTTCCTTATTTTTCCATCACGGGAACCAGCATTATGCGTCGAAATAGCTTTAAAATCTCTAACTTGATGTGCACAAATAAATATTGCTCACATATTTAGAATTTTGTGAAGATGAGAATTGCCTCAGGAAAAAGGCATAAAATACAAAATCTGTTCTTCACCCTACATTTGTTTTCTGAAAGCAAAAATAGCAACAGAGAGTATGAATCGCAACACCTCAGTTTTGTTACAGGGATGTTATATAGCAAATGGACTTGACATTCAAGAAACTTTTTTCTACATAGAAATCCATTTCACTACACCACTACTGTGGAAGGCATCCCTCTCCTGTTCCAGGGTGCCCTTTCGCCCCCGTATTCTACGGTATTCATTCACCAACCTTTTAGATGTATACTGACACAGATTTTGTAGGTTTATATGTTTACTGCAGTTTACTGCAGGAATTAAACGAGTGACAATCTGCTCGTTTTTTGAAGACACGTACAAGGAAGAATAAATAAATAAATGATTATGGCTTAACGCCTCGTCGGCAGTAACTCAAGCATACCGTGTCGTGACAGGCAAGGGAGACAACTTCACACAACTCCCTATGAGATTAGAAGATTTCCTCTTTAACATTAATAACACTTTTGGTGACATTCAAGGTGCATCAATTTTGGAATGAACAAGGCTATAAGCTTTCTTATTACATAAATACATCTCCTGTGATTGGTTGAAAGGGCCACACGTGACATGTAACATTTCCTTATGTTGTATAGTTATTTATAGCACCAAATTTCTGAAATAGAAATGAAATATTTTGGACGACGAGAAGAAAATGTAAACAAGTTTCCTTATTTGATTGTATCAGAATTCATGTCTGAATAAATCGTACATTAATACATTATTCAAAAGATTTGAAATATTATTTTTATATTTGCCTGGATCAATATCACCCAATTTGGATTTGCAGTCTTCCTATCATGCGTATGAATGCAACTATAGCGATGATTATATTACTGAAGGTTAATATCATAGTCGGCGAAAAACAGGAGTAGCTTTAGGTTGGCCGGACAGCTCAGTGGGATAAAAGAATGTCTATGACTGTCGGGTTCATGGGACGGAAACCCACACTAGACATACCATATATAACCTTACAGACTTTCATGGTACCCGTGATGTCGCACCTCAAAATCCCCCAACCACCAAAACTTGATTCGTGGAAAATAATGTACGGTTCAAACAATAGTTTGACGTTTGAACTATCGTTTAAGTGAAGTTAGTAGAGTACAAGAGATTGTGTTAACCAAGAGTGTCATTTAAAAATGTCATTTACTTACCTGTAGTCAGAAGTCGTTAACTGTTGCTGCCAGGCGTCAGTGACTCCAGTGTACATGAAACTGAAGAGATTAGTATAAATATGTCAACAGTCAGTACAACAGGGGCTCTGGTTGGTCTAGGCGTTACTTAGAACACGCGTCTAAAAATAGCATTTCCACGATATGTAGCTCATAGCTGTTTGCATGTTTATACGGTATGAACTGTCTACTTGTATACTCAATTACCCGTCCAAGGAAATAGTACAGTTTCATGATTAATACAACTGTTAGAGTGTCCTAATAGATAACTTAGGAATCCAACAGTGTTTGTTCTTTGATAGGTCGTAAAATCTTAAAATCTCTTCATATCTTCTGAAATCTTCAAAACTCTGATTCACTGCTAGTTCAGGTGAGAGTTTGATTGACTGCTCAGAATTCTGCCGGCAGCCTTAATGAATGTTGAGTGCTCAGGTATTAGTGTTCGACTGAGTATTCAGAATTCTACTGACAGCCTTAATGAATGTTGAGGGCTCAGGTATTAGTGTTTGACTGAATGTTAAGAATTCTACTGACAGCCTTAATGAATGTTGAAGGCTCAGGTATAAGTGTTTGACTGAGTGTTAAGAATTCTGCTGACAGTCATAATGAATGTTGAAGGCTCAGGTATAAGTGTTTGACTGAGTGTTAAGAATTCTGCTGACAGTCATAATGAATGTTGAGGGCTCAGGTATTAGTGTTTGACTGACCGTTCAGAATTCTGCTGACAACCTTAATGAATGTTGATGGCTCAGGTATTAGTGTTTGACTGACTGTTCCGAATTCTGCTGACAGCCTTAATGAATGTTGAGGGCTCAGGTATTGGTGTTTGACTGAGTGTTCAGAGTTCTGCTGACAGCCTTAATGAATGTTGAGGGCTCAGGTATTAGTGTTTGACTGACCGTTCAGAATTCTGCTGACAGCCTTAATGAATGTTGAGGGCTCAGGTATTAGTGTTTGACTGAGTGTTCCGAATTCTACTGACAGCCTAAATAAATGTTGAAGGCTCAGGTATTAGTGTCTGACTGAGTGTTCCGAATTCTGCCGACAGCCTTAATGAATGTTGAGGGCTCAGATATTAGTGTTTGACTGAGTGTTCCGAATTCTGCTGACAGCCTTAATGAATATTGAGGGATCAGGTATAAGTGTTTGACTGAGTGTTCCGAATTCTGCTGACAGCCTTAATGAATGTTGAGGGCTCAGGTATTAGTGTTTGACTGAGTGTTCAGAATTCTGCTGACAGCCTTAATGAATGTTGAGGGCTCAGGTATTAGTGTCTGACTGAGTGTTCCGAATTTTGCTGACAGCCTTAATGAATGTTGAGGGCTCAGGTATTAGTGTTTGACTGAGTGTTCCGAATTCTGCTGACAGCCTTAATGAATGTTGAGGGCTCAGGTATCAGTGTTTGACTGACCGTTCAGAATTCTGCTGACAGCCTTAATGAATGTTGAGGGATCAGGTATTAGTGTTTGACTGAGTGTTCCGAATTCTGCTGACAGCCTTAATGAATGTTGAGGGCTCAGGTATTAGTGTTTGACTGACCGTTCAGAATTCTGCTGACAGCCTTAATGAATGTTGAGGGCTCAGGTATTAGTGTTTGACTGACCGTTCAGAATTCTGCTGACAGCCTTAATGAATGTTGAGGGATCAGGTATTAGTGTTTGACTGAGTGTTCAGAATTCTGCTGACAGCCTTAATGAATGTTGAGGGCTCAGGTATTAGTGTCTGACTGAGTGTTCAGAATTCTGCTGACAGCCTTAATGAATGTTGAGGGCTCAGGTATTAGTGTTTGACTGACCGTTCAGAATTCTGCTGACAGCCTTAATGAATGTTGAGGGCTCAGGTATTAGTGTTTGACTGAGTGTTCAGAGTTCTGCTGACAGCCTTAATGAATGTTGAGGGATCAGGTATTAGTGTTTGACTGAGTGTTCCGAATTCTGCTGACAGCCTTAATGAATGTTGAGGGATCAGGTATTAGTGTTTGACTGACTGTTCAGAATTCTGCTGACAGCCTTAATGAATGTTGAGGGATCAGGTATTAGTGTTTGATTGAGTGTTCCGAATTCTGCTGACAGCCTAAATGAATGTTGAGGGCTCAGGTATTAGTGTCTGACTGAGTGTTCAGAATTCTGCTGACAGCCTTAATGAATGTTGAGGGCTCAGGTATTAGTGTTTGACTGAGTGTTCCGAATTCTGCTGACAGCCTAAATGAATGTTGAGGGATCAGGTATTAGTGTTTGACTGACCGTTCAGAATTCTGCTGACAGCCTTAATGAATGTTGAGGGATCAGGTATTAGTGTCTGACTGAGTGTTCCGAATTCTGCTGACAGCCTTAATGAATGTTGAGGGCTCAGGTATTAGTGTTTGACCGAGTGTTCCGAATTTTGCTGCAAGCCTAAATAAATGTTGAGGGCTCAGGTATTAGTGTTTGACTGACTGTTCAGAATTCTGCTGACAGTCTTAATGAATGTTGAAGGCTCAGGTATTAGTGTTTGACTGAGTGTTCAGAGTTCTGCTGACAGCCTTAATGAATGTTGAGGGCTCAGGTATTAGTGTATGACTGAGTGTTCAGAGTTCTGCTGACAGCCTTAATGAATGTTGAGGGCTCAGGTATTAGTGTTTGACTGAGTGTTCAGAGTTCTGCTGACAGCCTTAATGAATGTTGAGGGATCAGGTATTAGTGTTTGACTGACCGTTCAGAATTCTGCTGACAGTCTTAATGAATGTTGAGGGATCAGGTATTAGTGTTTGACTGACTGTTCAGAATTCTGCTGACAGCCTTAATGAATGTTGAGGGACCAGGTATTAGTGTTTGACTGATTGTTCAGAATTCTGCTGACAGCCTTAATGAATGTTGAGGGCTCAGGTATTAGTGTTTGACTGAGTGTTCCGAATTCTGCTGACAGCCTTAATGAATGTTGAGGGCTCAGATATTAGTGTTTGACTGACCGTTCAGAATTCTGCTGACAGCCTTAATGAATATTGAGGGATCAGGTATAAGTGTTTGACTGAGTGTTCCGAATTCTGCAGACAGCCTTAATGAATGTTGAGGGCTCAGATATTAGTGTTTGACTGAGTGTTCCGAATTTTGCTGACAGCCTAAATGAATGTTGAGGGCTCAGGTATTAGTGTTTGACTGAGTGTTCCGAATTCTGCTGACAGCCTTAATGAATATTGAGGGATCAGGTATTAGTGTTTGACTGAGTGTTCAGAATTTTGCTGACAGCCTTAATAAATGTTGAGGGCTCAGGTATTAGTGTTTGACTGAGTGTTCCGAATTCTGCTGACAGCCATATTGAATGTTGAAGGCTCAGATATTAGTGTTTGACTGACCGTTCAGAATTCTGCTGACAGCCTTAATGAATGTTGAGGGCTCAGGTATTAGTGTTTGACTGAGTGTTCCGAATTCTGCTGACAGCCTTAATGAATGTTGAGGGCTCAGGTATTAGTGTTTGACTGAGTGTTCCGAATTTTGCTGCAAACCTAAATAAATGTTGAGGGCTCAGGTATTAGTGTTTGACTGACTGTTCAGAATTCTGCTGACAGTCTTAATGAATGTTGAAGGCTCAGGTATTAGTGTTTGACTGAGTGTTCAGAGTTCTGCTGACAGCCTTAATGAATGTTGAGGGATCAGGTATTAGTGTTTGACTGATTGTTCAGAATTTTGCTGACAGCCTTAATAAATGTTGAGAGTTCAGGTATAAGTGTTTGACTGAGTGTTCCGAATTCTGCTGACAGCCTAAATGAATGTTGAGGGCTCAGGTATAAGTGTTTGACTGAGTGTTCCGAATTCTGCTGACAGCCTTAATGAATGTTGAAGGCTCAGGTACTAATGTTTGACTGAGTGTTCCGAATTCTGCTGACAGCCTTAATGAAAGTTGAGGGCTCAGCTATTGATGCTTTGTACAGTTGATGAAAAAGTGTTACCCAGTTGTTGTAGTGTCACTGACAATTCGCAGTTCTGGTAATGGTTTTACCTTAGGGCTGCTCAAAGTTCAGGTAACACTCTTACTGACTGTTTACAATTCTGGTCATAGCCTTACTGACAGTTTACAGTTCATGTAGCAGTCCTACTGACTCTTCACGATTCTGCTAGTAGTTGTACTGAGTGTCTCCAGATCTGGTAACAGTGTTACTGATAGTCTTACTGACTTTTTACAATCTGGTAATAGTTTTGTTGACTGTCTACAGTTCAGGTAACCGTCTTGCTGACTGTTTACAAGTCTGGAAATGGTGTTACTGACTGTTTACAGTTCAGGTGACAGTCTTACTGTTTGCAATTCTGGTAATAGCTTTATTGAATATGCTGAATGTATACAGTTCTCCTAATAATGTTGTTTCAAGATCAGTAACAGCCTTACTACCTGTCCTCAGCTCAGGTAATAGTCCCCCTAAATCCCCACAGTTCTCTCAGTACTATCACTGGCTATCCACAGCTCAGCTAATAGTCTTCCTAAATCTTCACAGTTCTCTCAGTACTATCACTGGCTGTGCAGAGCTAAGGTAATAGTCTTCCTAACTCCCCAGAGTTCTCTCAGTACTATCACTAGCTGCCCAGTGGCTGTCCACAGTTCAGGTAATAGTCTCTTAACTTTTCATAGTCCTGCTAGTAGCCTTACTGACTTTTCACAGTTCTACTGATGCATATTTTTTACTAATGGTATAAACTAAGAGTATAGTCTTTGCTAAAAGTCTCATTTGTCAATGTATCACTGTTGCCGATAACTTTTGAATGCTTTAAAAACCTTGATCGTACAGTAACTGGTATGCCTGCAGCCCCGTACAGTCATAGAAATCCTGAGATTTCAAAGATCGAAATTTGCAGGAGGAAAAAGTTACAACTATTTAAGACAAAGAAATGTATAGTGTATCGCGGTATTTCTAGCCCTCATGCGAATTGCCTAAAACGCGTCTCCCTGACTCTGAGTTACAGTAGAAGCTCTTTTAATTCAGGAATGTGCTGCCTTCTGTTTGAGTTGGTACTGGGGTTTACACTTTCCCCCGTAGTAGGCCACTGTACACCCCTGTGGGGACAGTGTGTGGGAGTGGCTGGATGTTCACTAAGGCCATAAATTTTGCGCTGGTGGACACTCCTTGCTCCCACCCCAACCAGAGAGAAGGGGGATGAGATTTATTGCCATACCGGTCCGGTTTCCTGAGGGGTTAGAGACAAAGGTCGCGCGCTCTTTCTCCCTGGGCATCCGAAGAGTTAAGAAGTGCACTTCCACATCAGCCTTTATTCCAACCACTATCCTCTGCATTTAGGTTGACTCGGATGTCCACAGCACGCAAGACCCTTACCACAGTTTAGGTCACTCAAACTGGCGTGTGGAGATTGAACATTCTTTCTACCTGTTCCCTACCTTCTCTTTCCTTTCTATCAATAAACCTGTATTTAACTGCAAGGTATTTTCAGTGAGTTGGTTTTGTTTCTTTCAAGCTGATTCTACAAAGGATTTGTTAGCGCACACACTTGCCCGGATTACCGTGAGACAGTCCGGTGGTAGTAATTCACCGTACACACAGGTCTTACATTGGCGCCCAACGTGGGGCAATTGTGCTTGCGCGCCCTTCTGATAGGTCAGTTAGAACTTACTTATCTCTCTGAGAGTACCAATCTGTTAATATCGGCTATTGATATTCTACCACTCATTCCTTCTAGTAACAGGATATTATATTCACTTTTGTGAGTTGTGTTCTGTGCGTTCCCTTCCTTTTCCAACCTTCATTCCCTCTGCTGTCTTAGTCTCCATCCGCCAGTGTCACCTATATCACCATGGCCATGCACGGATCTTCATCATCATTGCTGGTGGAGATTCTGGACAGCAACGATTTTGACCTAGCCAGATCCATCGTCGTGGACAACCTCTCTGAGACCACCCGGAACGTGGATCTAAAAAGATCTCTAGGCGTAAGCCACGGCCAGGTCTCCAAGGTTTTAGGCCTCCCCGGTCAACCTGAGAGAT